>OX388306.1:10822613-11060719 GCA_947579605.1 Athripsodes cinereus | reverse complement strand
GAGATCGAGAAATGATTGCTTCTTTGATGAAGGCAAACTTTGAAGTTTATGATATAGCAATGCAGGACTTGCTGCATCAGTTAATAACCTTAGATAAATTTCAAGGCATTGTATTCCCAGGAGGATTTAGCTATGCAGGTGTTTACCTTTTCATATGAAAACTGACATATAAAAATAAATTTGAAAGTCCCATAATATTCAATGGGGTTTTTTTTGTTGTAGATACTCTTGGTTCAGCAAAGGGATGGGCAGCGAGTATTTTATTCAACGATAATCTCCAGAAGCAGTTCCATAATTTTGCTATCGTACGTAAGAATACATTCTCTTTGGGAGTTTGTAATGGTTGTCAGTTGATGACTTATTTGGGATGGATCGGTACTAATAGCTCTTATTGTGATGGTATTCAAAATATTGCTATGGATCGTAATAACTCAGAAAGGTGAATATTTTTTGATCACACGAGTAAATTAATAACTATACTAATTGCATTGTATGTTTAAGTAGCATTCACATTGCTTCACTTTGGATGATCATCCAGAGTGTCAGGGTCAAACCTGTTCATCGAAAGTGAACACGTCTATTTACACTTGTTCATCCTATGCTTTTACTGCCATGTCAACACTCACGGTCATGTTGTATGTAGTTCGACGTATTTTATTACAAAAATGATAAAATAAATGAAAAATAACACTTTTTAAAATTAAAACAAATTCATATAATTCTCAACATCATGGTAATTTTGTATATGATTCTGACTTTCAATACACATTCACAGGGAATACAACAAATAATAGTATAAAACTTGTTTATGGTCGTTTCAGTGAAAGGACCTTTCATCAAAATTATGTCAGGTGGTAATCTGTTTCAGCAGTCATCGCTAGTGATCACTATTGATGAAACGTCTGTTCACACCTTTTCATTTTGGAGGATCATCCAGAGTGATCACTGAAAGTGAACAGATGTGAATACCCCATAATAGTGACATATTTTTACCACAAATTAGTTTATTTGCAATATTATTTACTATGTCTCTGTATTATCATAAGAAAAAAATAAGTGTATTTCATTTCATTTAATCATGTTAATGATTTTTATTTTACAGATTCGAGTGTAGATGGTCTTGTGTAAAAATAAATAAAGGAGTTGGCAACAATGTATGGCTGAAAGACATGGAGAACTCACAGCTGGGCGTGTGGGTGGCACATGGGGAAGGGAAATTTACTTTTGATTGTGAAAAAACTCTGCAGTCGCTTGAGAATAACTCCCAGATATGTCTTCAGTATGTTGCCGATGATGGTACACCTACTGAACAATATCCTTTGAATCCCAATGGAAGTCCATGTAAGTAGAAATATTATAGATGTATTTTTTTACAATTTGAATTAACTACAATGGTTTAAGACTAAGAAAATATATATGGTTGATAGAAAAGGTGCTGAGAGACATGAATGCTCAAGAATAAAATGGCTAGACCATATAGATTAGATCCTACGAAATGAAAATGGACTGATTGAATAGAAGAGTGCGCATGAGAAACTGTATGAAAGTGAAATGTTTGTATGAGGATAGAAGTAAGTGGCGTCCAATTCTTTCTGTTTACTCCGCAAGAGAAGTGATATGATGATATAATTTCTATATTTATAATATGCTTTTTTTCTAGTGGGCATAGCTGGAATTTGTTCTGTAGATGGAAGACATTTGGCAATGATGCCGCATCCAGAAAGATGTACTCAAATGTGGCAGTGGCCTTATGTCACATCGGATGTTAAACCAAAGAGCAATGTCTCACCTTGGCAAAGAATGTTTTACAATGCTTATATGTGGGCAGTTACAAATAGTAACTAATTGCATACTTCCAAAATTACGAAAAGTAATTTGGACATTCCAATTTACAAATTAGAATATAAATTTTGCCATATTCCATTAGGATTTGTTAAGTATGTTCATTTCCTTCAATACCTGCATAATAAATTATGTTATATATTTTGTACTTGATTTTTATGTTCCAATAAATGTAGAAAAATAGATACCTACCTGGATAACCAACAGCGTCCAACATACATTCTTAAATAGAAGAATCTCCATGAATGATCTGGCAATAATTGAAAGCATTTATTTGTAATTATTGTTGAGTAAAATTGTAAGAAAAAAAAATTACTAATAATATTTGTATAATATAGAAGCTAAGCAGATGTATTTAGGAAAGAAATTGACCCTCTTTGAAAAGCTGTGTTATTTGTGATAAAAAAAAAGTTTATAGATCCACATCAAATGCTGAAGGTTTTTTTTTTCACTTTGTAGATTGTAAAAAATATGTTATGTTCTATGAATAAACGCAAATGTTTTACTTTTGTTTTTAATTTAGAACCTACTTTGGACATAATTTTTATATAGACCATTAAAGGATGACGTCACAGAAAAATCATTGAGGGGCATCAGGCATCCCAACACAACAGACGATTACGGTGTAATATTAGGTGGAACGCCTAAAGAATACCTAATAATCAAAAAAACTGTCAGTGTCGATTTTGCTATTATTTTGTCATCTGACTTTCTTTTTTTTCTCTTATGGCATAACATCCTACAAGAATGATTTGCGCAATCTGACTGTTTGCCCCCCAAGCAAATCCATAGACAAGACCACGTGACCTTTAATGGTCTATAAGGTATAAACAGAAATTAAAGAGACATTTATTTATTTATTTATTTATTTATTTTATTCTTCTTGCACATCATCATTCATATAACAAATAAAATAGGGCAATATACACAGGAAAAAATGTGATGATGTGCAGTGGCGAGATTATCACTATATAGTGATTTCTTCCATCTAACCACGTCACATTAACACTAAACAGAAATAGAAATAATAATAACAAAAACACAAACATTATAAAAAAATAGCCACACAAATTAATTTGAAAAAAAAAAAAAAATGAAAAAAACTACAATTCATACACCTAACACTCCAAAGGGATCGGGAAGGGGTTAGGGGACGGATGCTGAATTAGAAGACAATAAATACTTCTTGACGGCGTATTTAAACCCATTAAAAGATTGAGATATTCTATGAGAAGAAGGGAGATTATTCCAGCAACGAGCACCACATACTGAGAATGATTGAGAAAAGAAATTGGTGTTATGTGTAGGAATTGCCAGAAGACGCTCGTTGTTGGAACGCAGTGGTAGACCATGGTTCGCCAGATACTCGAATTTTTCTTTCAAATAGTAAGGAAAAGACGTTGAATAGAGTGTTTTATGAACAAGAGATAAAATATGAAGTTCACGTCTTTGACACACTGTTAGCCATTTCAGAGTATGCCGATACTGGGAGATATGGTCGGACCTTTTGAGATTAAAAATAAAACGGATACCAAAGTTTTGAAGTCTCTCAAGTTTATTTGCTAGGTCTACATTAAGATCGAGGTATACCGCATCGGCATAATCTATGAGAGGCAGCAGCAAAGATTGTACGAGTAAAGTTTTGATTTTGGTTGGCAGAAACATTTGATATCTTTTAAGAGAATGTAGAGAGTGGAAAAATTTTCGTCGGATTGAATTCACGTGCTGCTGCCAGGTTAATTTTTGGTCCATCACTATACCAAGGTTCTTCACTGTTGTTGAGTAAGATATTATATCTGAACCCATAGTTGTATTGGGCACGGATATGGACTTAAGTTTTGAAATAAGATAATGGCTGCCAAGAAATATTGACTGTGATTTAGTAGGATTTAAAAGAAGTCCATGATTCGCCGCCCAATCTGAAATTTTTTGCAGACAATGTGACATATTTTCAACAGCGGTAGAAGTGTTTTCTATGTTAAAATGGGTGTAAATCTGGAGGTCGTCTGCATATAAGTGATATTGTATATTATTAAAAAGTCGTGAAACAGGGCTTATAAAAATTGAGAAGAGGAGAGGTGAAAGTATTCCACCCTGTGGCACACCAGATTTCAGTTCCGCCCACTCAGAGACAGCACCGTTGTTAAGTTTGACACACTGGGAGCGTCCCTTAAGGTATGACTCAAACCATAGGGCACATGTGTGAGAGATATTTAAGCTTTCCAGTGTCGCTACCAGTAAATCAAAATCTACTGTGTTAAATGCTGTACTGAAATCTAACAAAGTCAATAACGTCAGCTGCCGACTGTCCATTGAAAATCTGATGTCGTCCGTAATTTTTATCAAAGCAGTTGTGGTACTATGACCCTCACGAAAGCCTGACTGGAAATTGTTATGGAGATTATTTTGTGTGATAAAAGTATTGAGTTGGTTATATGCCAGTCTTTCAGTGACCTTGGAAAAGAAGGGGAGAATTGAAATTGGACGAAAGTCAGCTGGGTTTGATGACTTGTTCTTTTTTGGAAGTGGTATAATATATGCCTTCTTCCACTCACCCGGAAAAACATTATGTGAGAAAGAATGATTTCATCATCTTACTTTGATCTGTTGATCAGGTGTTGACAATGAAGTGTTGATCATGGTTAGTGTTGTGGAGTTCTCAAGAAATATTTTTTGGAGAAATTTACCGAGAAGTTTCTCGAAGTAGAGAATTTTCCGAGAATATTTTTTATTTAACAGTATAATAATAAAAAATACTTTATTCAATCAATCAATAACAATGTACAAATGTTAAGACAATTTATCACCAATTAATTATGGTAACAAAAAAATGTTAGGTACCTTCATAGAAAAAAGTGCTAATAACTGATGTAAAATCTTGATGTTTGACACCCCACATGCCCATATTTAAGTTTAAAAAAATTGCAGGTACGTACATGGAAAAAAGTGTTAAAAACCTCTGATTGGGTCTTACTCGACCCCACAAATTTTGGATCAATCAGGTTGGGTGCGAAAAGTACTGGGCGAAAGATCATAATACCACTAAGAAAAATTATGGAGAGAAATTTCTCTTCCATCAGAGGAGAAATTTCTCGAGAACGAGAAATTTCTTTGGAGAATTTTCTCTTCTCACATCACTAATCATGGTAAATGAAAGTAGGCAACTCCATAAAAATATTACCCCACAACGAGCAAATTGGATTGGCCACATCTCCATCACAGTATGCAGGAATTGTACAAGTCAGCTCAAGAGACACTTACATGAATCAAATGATTAAGGACATTATTATTGTCCTCTGTGGCACATAGATAGAAAAAGAGACTAAATGTATTTTTATACTGGCAACATTATGATTGTCGGCCATATTTAGTTGAATTTAGCCGCCATTGTTCTTTCGACTCCGTTTGTCTTCGCGTTGTCGGCGGAACGGCTTTTAAAATTCATGATTAGTTTGATGAATATTAGGACATTTTAAGATGAGCACATAGTTGGTTTTAATTACATACTTATAACCTTCGTTTTTATATCATTTTGATTGCTGCAAGTTCTCTACTAACATAAAAATGTACACGGTAAGTCTCAACATTGATCAATACGGCGTGCTACAATATCCAATATCAATTCTTTAATTATCATTGTTCAAATGTTTCCTTCTCGATTTTCCATTACTTTATTACTTTTCCATACGTGTTCTATCAGTTGCACTGTTCTTATATTCACACCAGTTTAGGTTGCTTTACCTCCAGTCGACAAATATTTAAATATATGATTATATGGGCTAGGCTAGGATCACTGCTATCATTAGTAATATATTGTTAGGTTATGGTGAAAGATAGTACTCGTTTTAATAAACTGATATTCGATCCTTTTTGCCTTCAGCGAGGGGAAGCGGCGTGATGATGATGATGAGTAAGATTAAAATTTAGCTAAACCAAATAAATACAACTGATAATATTGTAATTAACTTTATATACTATACCTACTTACCAATTTTATTCTTACTTCCTGAACATTCTAAGAGCTCTCAATCCATGACTACTCCATTGTGAGACAGTGGAGAATGCAAGATATTATTATGTAAAATAGTGTTGACCAGTATGTTAATATTCCCTTTTTTTTCAGGGAACTTCAGCGGAGCAGGACAATCGCTTTAGCGACAAAGAGAAAAAGTTGCTAAAGCAGATGAAGTTTGGAGATGCGCTCACACAGCAGGTTGTTTAAAAGTTCATAAATATCAAACAAAATACATTACAATATTATTCTCTGAAGGTTGATTACCCCATGTGCATTTAATAATATTTTGCAGGAGATTAAAAACATTGAATTTTAATAAATTAATTTCACAATACAATTATAAAAATTTGGCAATATTATATGAGTAAACATAGCTGAAGAAAATATATATGAGTTTATTTCATAAATGTATTGTAAAAATTATGAAAAGGTTTTGGTATACAATGTGTGTTTATGTGTATTGGCTTGCAGGTGGACATGTCAAAGGTAAAGCTGGATGTCATCAAGCCATGGATCACACAGAAGATCACAGAGATCCTCAAGATGGAAGATGATGTGGTGGTTGACTATGTCAACAATCAACTGGAAGAGAAGGTAGGACTGATTCTCAATGTTCCACAGCTGTTAAGTTAGCCCCTGTGTATTTGTAGTTGTATTGACATGACACATCTATGAGGTATCTGTATTTCAAATGGAAGCCATAGTATAGCAAGAATAGCATTATATCGTCTTTATTTGATGTTGTTAAGATTAAGAAGAGTGTTGTATTGTAAATAATATGGAGTGGTAAATTGCCAAGTGTTAATGAGTATGACAATTGTTTTTGTACCCCAACTAGCTCTGTTTGCTATTTGGTTGGAGCCCCTGGAGGAGAAGAATGGCGGCCTGGAGAGTTGGCAGCTACCCACCACCACCATCACAACAACACTACACCATATCTCACTACGGTACATGGGGACCACACGTTATCTATATATACATAAGTAATAACATAGCTTTAGTCATTCTAAAATAGTCTACTCTACTGTACTCTACTGAACTTTACTTATTGTAATAATTTATCATTTGATGTCTCATTTATTGTATACACACTGTTACTGTGTCGGCCTAGATGCTTGTAACTTGTTTTTATATGGATGTGTATTGGGTGTAGAACAAATATCGGAGCCAGTATAGAATGCGTATTCTGTGTTATTTGGGTAGATAATGACAACCTTACAGATTATCAAGACTCTTGAAGACACCACAGCCTCGTATGTAAGCAGATCTTCTGTATCCAGTTTCTACACATCTCTACCTCTACACATCGCAGTTCTACTCTACAGCTCTTCTCATCTCTACTCTGCGATCCTGTTCATCATACATCTGCTCATCACATCACTGCAGCACCAGTACCTGATCCGCACTGATGGTGCGACTGTCTGCAATTTTACTAATGATCTCTGTTGCCCTCTGTTCGCCCTACTTGTCTGATGGCTCCAATATTTGTTGATATAATAACACCTGATTTAAATTATGTACACATGCTCCACTATTCATTTTTATAAATTTACTAATATGCTTTACTTTGCATTCATAATAGATACCAATTTATAATTGAATAAAAAGATAATATATTAAAGTATACTGTCCATCAGTTTATTCCATAAAGAGTGTGTTCATGTCATCATTCTCAGCAGTAGAATTGATGAAGTTCTAGCATCATAGGTTACTTATACGCAGTCCATATACAAAAGATAATTGATGGATAATGGAAGGAAGGGTATATTTTAAAATGTTTTAGTTTAGATTACTACTTTGCTTTCTAATAATTAGTTATTTTCTTCTTTTTATGTGTGTTTAGTTTCCCTGTCCGAAGAAAATGCAGATAAACTTAACTGGTTTCTTAAATGGCAAAAATGCTCGGCTGTTCATGGGTGAGCTGTGGGAACTACTTCTGTCTGCCCAGGCATCTGAGAGCGGTATACCAGAGACTTTCATGCAGCAGAAGAAAGATGAAATCAAGAAGAGAATGGTTAGTAAAGTGTTTGGTGCTAAATGTGTATGATAACCATGTGTAGGTTTTAGAGTAACTTTTTGTCATGTATATTTGATATGTTTTCCAGGAAGATGAAGACAGAGGCAACAAAAGCAGCAGGAGGCATCGCAGCCGATCACGTTCCAGAGATCGACGTTCCAGTCATCGCAGGTAAGAATATGTTGATTGATAAATGCACCACAATATACCAACTCTAGTCTTGTAACAAAAGATAATAAAATTATTTATTTTCTGCAGATCTAGATCAAGAGGTCGTAGAGATACGCGCAGTAGGAGCCCTCAGCCTAAGCAGGAGAAGAGAGATGGGCAGCTCAGTCCACCAGGCCTTCTCACTGAACTTCCTAAACATCTTTTAAAAGAGAAACCAGAAAAGAAAGGTAGTTTTATTCTTTTTATCTAGTATTACATATAATGAAGTTATCTTTTTTCACTATGTAGCACTGCTGTAGTAAACATCCTGTACTGTTTGATCAAATGCTTATTTTTAGCTGCCCATCTCTCACACTCCCATTTTTTTTTCAGGATATGCATACAGAAGAGAACACCAAACCAATCTATCCTTGTACTCTCCTTTCAGACATTACATATTACTTTTTTGTCATTTCATCATTTATTTGTTGTACATGTCCAAATAATTTTGACTAATTTACCCTAGTTTTACTTCAACATAATATTTACGTTGTTGTGCCAATTCCACAGTATTAAAAAAATCTCATTTACTGATGGAAGAGTAATTTATATTAATGTCTTGTTTATGTTTAACAGAAAATGGAACCATGAATGAATCTAATGATGAAACAAAGAATGGAGAGAAGGACAAGGGTTCTGACAGCGGCTCTCTGTCACGTCTTCAGAACAAGTTAATGACTATGTCTGGAAATGGGAAAGATGAGGGATCAGCAAAGAATGGGTCTCCTGAAAAATCACCTAACCGGTAAAGATTATTTAAATATTAAATAAATAAAATTAAATATATACATTGTTCCACACAACAATCTACATTAAAATAACTTTCGTCGCACAATGTATCACATAATGTCTTGTTTTCAATTATATATATTATTATTATAGTAACCTTACTAAACTACGGATTAACAAGTGTGTGTTGTGCTTATTTATTGAAACAAACTAATATTTTTCAAGTACATATCTATGCGCCCTCTAATAGAACACTTGATTTATATTTATTTATTTATACATACATCCACAGCGTGAGCCTTTTACATGTTGCAATATACTCACAACACAGTTGGAACAAAACAACAACTGGCGAAGAACAAATATAATTGGAAATCAAACTATAACAATCATAAAATATTTAAAAAATCTCTAGAAAAGGACCCGTAACTAGCTATTTTAGAACACTTATTTCATACTAATAATGATTTTTTTTAAATTTGTTCCATACATATGCATTCAAAACACATGAAATCATATTTATAGGATATTAACTAGTAACATTGAAGGAGATACAAATAAAAACTTAACTTAAAATATCATATCTTAAAATGTCGTTTTGGCTTATGGACCCTGTTTTAGCTATAGTATCAATTATTCTTTAAACCTTTAAAAATTTCATGTGTGAATTTTGAATCTTGATTCTGTTTGCTGTTCAATCTTTTTTTAATAATACGTGAAGAGGGCAATCATATGGACTTTGTTAATGGAATATAATTATGAACTGTCGATTTGTTTTCTTGTTTAGGTCTACTAAAGATAAATCACCAAGTCCAGCGAGAGGTGCAAAGAATGGCAAAGAGAAGAGGGCCTCAAGCAGTTCTAGTTCATCATCTTCTAGAGGTTCTCCAAGGCGTAAACCGGCACGTGCATCAAGCTCAGATTCCAGTGAGTAACACACATGTTCGGGTTTTAATAAATTGTTTTATTTATTTTGCAATTAAATATCATATTCAATAAACATTATAATTTTATTATTATTATTATTCTAAAAATGAGACCCTGCACTGAAATCATAACAGCTTTTGACCAAGGCGATCTCAGCAGAAAAAAATTATGCATAATTAAAACTTTTCAGGCCGAAGCCGCAAAGGTTCTGAGATTAGAAAATCCTCCACTTCGGTACAAAAAAAGAGACACTACAGAAATAACAAAGATTCTTCTCCAAGCCCTAGTCCACGCAGAGGTTCCAGAAGAGACAGGTAAGTTATATGAACAATTTGACTGCGTTATTCATATATATAAATTTTTTTAATAGGATTCTGTAGTAAAATAATAATTGAATTTTACAGCCGAAGGAGATCATCCCGCAGACGTTCAGTGGATAGGGAGAGGGAACGTGAAAGAGAACGAGAGAGAGAAAGAGAACGTGATAGAGAGAGGGAAAGACGACGCAGAGAGATGGAGAGAGAACGTGAGCGAGAAAGAGAACGTGAGCGGGAAAGGGAAAGAGAAAGGAGACGCAGGGAAAGGGAAAGAAGGTGAAAATTTCAACCTTAATATTTTAATTAATATTCATCAGATTTATAATGTTTGTTAACTGTGTTTTTAATTTACTAATTCTAATTTTAGATCAAGGGAAAGAAGGTCTCTAGAAAGGAGGGAAAGAGACCGTCGAAGATCTAGAAGCAGATCCAGAGGAAGGCGTTCCAGAGACAGGTATTTATTTATTTATTTATTTATTCATTTACATGGTACACAACAGATGAAAGACACATAAATATAACATGTAAGCGACAAAAACATTCCAATAGTCTTACATCCAAACAGTGCACACTTCAGCAATAACACACAAAACTATCATAGAAAATCTTACACACAATACATTCATTCACAATACATCCATTCACCCAATTTCGCACACATAATACATTCATTCGCACAAACACATTCACACTTCCTAAATGTATGCAATAACAATACAAAACAAACTCTAAAAAAAGGAAAATCAAAAACTTTAAAAACAGACTAAAAACAAATACTATCCCAACACTTCACATTTTATCAAACACATACATTTATTTCATTTTTTCATTGCTATTAAAATAATTTATAGCTATTTTTTAAATTCCATCTATTAATTTAAGGGTTTCTAATTATATTAGTTTATTTATATGTAAATGAAAATATTTGTAGAAGATCTGGACTATCACGAGATCCCAGATCTGTGGAGCGTGAAAGAGATAGAGAAAGGAGAAGCAGGGACAGAGATAGGGAAAGGGACAGGAGGAGCAGCCGAGACAGAGACAGGAGGAGCAGCAGAGATCGAGACAGAAGCAGCAGGGATAGAGATAGGAGGAGTAGGGAGCGCAGAGCCAGTCCTGACAGAAAAGGTAAAGATCATCTTAGCATCTCACATTTAGGGAATCATTTACAGAATATTATAATTGGGTCAATATTATGATGTTTTAGCTTCAAGAGACTACAGATCTTCACGTGACCGTAGAGTTTCAGAAGATAGGAAAATGTCCAAAGATAGAGATGTCAAAAAAGCTAGAGATTCACGTAGTTACAGTAGAAGTGTTTCAAAAGAAAAGACAACTAAAGTTCAGGATTCTAAGTCACTCAAATCAACTCTGTATTCAGATGAAGAAATAAAACCAAAAAGTGACGAAAAGTCCGGTGAAGTGAGGAGATACTGTAATAGTTTGTCTCGGACTCCATCACCATTCTTGAAGAAACATGAACTGGAAGCTCTTGGTGAAGGTGTAGATAAATCTGAATCTGATAAAAATGAAGAATCGAAACATTCAGATGATAAGTGTAGTGTGAACAAAGGGAAATCAAATGAACAAGATAGTGAGTCTGACTCTGAGACTTCTGCTGAGAGTAAGACCAAAACCAAATCAAAACGCAAGGAACATCCACACACTAAACGAGTAAAAAAAAATAAGAAATCATCCTCTAGTGAAAGTGAATCAGAGGCTTCTTCATCCAGTGATTCTAACAATGACAAAAAGAAGAAAGTCAAAAGAGCCACCCGAAAAAAACCTGTTAAAAAGGTCAAGAAAGTGAAAAGACGAAGTTCATCCACCTCAGACGAGAGCAGTTCTGAAGAAGATGTAAAACCCAAAACAATCAAAACTAAGAGCAAGTCAAAGCGTGAGGAATCTCCTAGTTCTCAGGATGAAAAAAGTACAAAGGAGTCTAAGAAAAGCAAAAAAAGTCTCTCCCCAGACAGGAAAAGTAAGAAGTCGAAAGATCAAACTCGAAGCAAAAAAGATGAATCTAGTCCTGAAGTAGAAGTTGTTGACAAGTCATATTCACTTCACAGTTCTAATGTAGATAAGAAGAAACGTAGATCCAGGTCAAGTGACAGTTCAGAACCAGAAATAAAGAAACAAAAAAAAGTGAAAGATGGTGGATCGTCTAAAATTAAAGAAAAGTCACCTGTTGTAGAGAAATTGAAATTGTCGAAAAGTAAAGATGCAGACAACAAATCTAAATTAAAGTCTTCGTCTCCTGCAGTAGATGATGATTTTGGCAAGAAAGGAGAAGGGGACAGGTCTAGAAAGAAAGATGAATCATCTTCGGACAGTGATAAACAATCCAAAAAGAAAACCAAGCGAGATAAAAAAGAATCGGGCTCATCTGACTCAGATAGTGATGAGCCAAAGAAGTCGAAAAAACACATGAAAAAACATAAGAAACATTCAAAGAAGCACAAAAAACACAAGAAACATAAGAAGACATCTAAATCTAAGAAGTCTAGTTCTGACAGTGAACCTGAAGAAACAGGAAAACCTAATAATGAGGATCTGGAAAAAAAACTTCGAGAGCGAGCACTTAAATCTATGAAGCGTCAGGCAAGTATGTCTAATTCAGAGTAAGTGTGCATATCACACTAAATGCAGTACAAGCAAGTAGAGGTAATTAATCTTGTCTAGGTAGCTGTAGTTGACTATTTCATAATGAAATTACAATTACATACTGGTACTCTAAACAATCTTTTATCAATTCTATTGTGTACTGTACCGTAATAATGATATGACTTATTGTTTTAGGAAGTATTTTTAGTTAGAGTAGAATAACCCCTGTGTCGATAAGATTTAGCAATGCATGAAGTGTCCAACCCTCGATTAGTCAACTATAGGACTACATATTGTGTTATGTGCAAACTATATGTATAATAGTGAAGCCATATTATTAGGTCAGTGCAAAGTATGTCCAGAAACACGTAAGGTGGTCCTATATCTTCTCTTGATCATAATAATAGTAATGATAGTTTCCTTGCTACTATTGTATGAAACAAGTACAATATTATATTAAATAATTAATTCATAAATAAGATATTATTGTCAGATTGTGTTTTTATCATAAATAAATGATTGATCAAATTATGCATTTCTTCTTATTCTCCTTAGCATCTTATTTTGTCTAAAACATCATGAATAAGACCATGGGTGGCCAACCTTTTCAGCAACCGGGCCAAATTTGAGAAATGAGATTTCCTACCGGGCCAAAACAATATAATCCATATAATAATTTTACTTCACGGGACGCGGGTTGGCCACCCTTGAATAAGACATTTTCAATTCTGCAATATATATGCCATCCATCCTAAATGCCTTAACTTTCATTGGCACAGAGAGGGCAACTTATATGTTTATTACATGCAGTTACCTTGCTGGCTACCCCAATTGTGGGATATGCTGTGATGATAAAAAAATTGCTTTTAAAAAAAGGAGAGACATTGTGTCCAAGAAAGCAATTTCTCTTGATTTTGAATGCTATGCAATGAAAGCAAATGAAGAAGTAGGTATACACTATTTCGTCTGTGGATCCATGAAACCTCCCATGCAAAAATGAGCCAAATTCTTCTTGTCGAGTCGCATCTATAAAATTCAGATGTATTTCAAAAACGATCTGTAAATTTTACCGATCATTCCTTAGAATTCAATATACTATGGACACCTTCCACGAAACAAATTAGACACAGAAAATGTCATCCAGCAGATGAAACTTTTTTTTTTGATCTCGTGTAAAATCTTGGTTAATGCACTTGGGATTATTCATGAATCCACTGATGATCTGTGGACAAAATAGAAATGCTGCTTCGTAAGGTCGTGAACGTGGACAGAGCCTATATGCGGCAGTGGGTTTCATTACTTCATTATAATTATTTTATTTTGCATATGTCAAAAGTACACCGATCTTGTTGAATTATGGGTAAATTAGGTTAGTGAGAAACAGTTCTTTTTTTTCAATAACTGAACATTTATCTTAAAAAATCATTGCATTTGAATTGAAAAGGGGTAGTAAGTCCCATGAGGCAGTGATCCCAAACCCTTTTGTCTCCGGGTACTGATCAATATAATATGATCATTTTACTATGGTCCACTGAGGGAAAGATGTTGATCATTTACCTTTGAGGATTTAGGTCAAAGATTCCCAGAATTTGGTGATTTCCCTTACGCTCAAAATTTCCACTTCCCCCTGTCAAAGGTATAGGTAACTGGAATGTTAAGGGATGCTTCACAAATTTTGCACAGTAAAAAATTAAATGACCCTCATGTTCCTCCTGGGCCCGGTATCGGACAGGGGGTTGGAGACCACAACCTTTAACTAAATAAAATTGACAGGGCAACCTAGTGAGGCTGCTGCAACTTAATTGAAGATAATTGGTGATATATTGTTTCAACGTTTGTATATTGATATTGATTGAATAAAGAGATATATTATATTATATATAGCTTCGATGGGTACAAAAGTGTATGATGATAATGGGTTACAATATTTTTTGAGGGTATGCGGTCATTACAATTACTTGCGAACATCACTATTATGGGAACAATTGTTCAGACTGAATAACTATTTTGGCTAATTTATAGGTGACATCCATTGGAAATTTGGTTAGTAATGAATTTTTATCGACTCCACTTTAAGAGTAAATATTGTTATAAAATTAATAATAACACTACAATGATTGTTCATGATTTCTTTGAATCTTCATATGTGGGGTATAAAAGCAAAACTGTTACTCTGAATCTTGGTAATATTTTTTGTGGAAACAGAAAGACTTATAGCATACATTATTACACCTCAAATGCATATATATTTTATTCCTGTATTTCACCGATATGATTACCTCTCTGAAACACAAAATATATTCTTCAAAATGGTACATGTTTGTGGATGACAGCTGAGTTATGAATGACCTTTTTCAATTTTTGTAAACCATATTTATAGTTGTTATCTGCTATGTGCTTTTACCAATAAATAAAAAAAAAAATATTGATTCATTCACTGTGTCGGTGTTAGGCAGTAGAATCCCATAATGAAATTAAAAAACAAATGTTTTTTTAATTCCAACATAGAAAGAGTTTAATTTAGATGAATCAACGGGCAAAGCAAATTATCTAGAATCTTCCAACAGGATACGTCTTCAAACACGACATGTATGCAACAGAGATTACCTGTGGAAAGAAGACAATATCAAACCTTAAATGGAAAATGATAAAAAAAGTGCTTCGTATTTCAAAAATATATTTGTGTATTAGCAATACATAATAAGGCATATTTTATACTCTACAATATATATTTTAAACATAAGTACATAATATTGCTTTTCGCACACTACAGGGATACACTAAGTCATATATCTAATATTAGCACAGAAGAATGAACTGATCATTAACATGTTGACAATTTAAAAAAGGCACATTATCCAAATAAGTGTTCATGTGTGAAAGGAATATACCCGCGGAAGACTCACACAGAGTGTAGTAAATGTATGTGAAATTTGATACTACAGAAATAATCTGGCAGGCATGGAAGAGCAAAACTAAAAATTAGATTATCTGACAGCAGGGCTATGGAATAATCCCTGAACATATCAATAGGTATATTATGTAATACTGTTATAACTTAATTCATAACTACAATGGAATGTTCTTAGTATATGTATAATAAATATACACAAGCACCAGCTTGCTCTCAATAATAATAATCTAATTTATATATATTATACGAGATGAAAATTTTTACTCCATTTTGCTGCGTCCAGTCGGGCACGAGACTTGACTCGTTACCAAATTATGCAGTTTAGATAAATATATTGATACCAGAATGTTATTGATAAAATATAATTTACATGTTAACATTTAGTCTCATTATTAATCCATAATATAATTGAACTTATTTGGTCCCTATAATTTTAGAATGTTTTTGTTTGCCAACTACCCCAGATTAGGAGACATAATAAAAATATATTTGTTTAAATAAAACTGTGACCAGCAGCCCAAATATATAAAATTTACATCACATTTTCACTACTAACTAATAAAAGCAGCATTATTATATTAATATTCAAAATAATACACACTGCCATCTCAATCTCAAAAGTGCAATAATACATCCACATAATTGTAGTGCTTACCGCACATTTTCTTACCAATATTCCGATGTATGAAAATAATACACACTGCCATCTCAATCTCAAAAGTGCAATAATACATCCACATAATTGTAGTGCTTACCGCACATTTTCTTACCAATATTCCGATGTATGAAAAGACTAACTGAAAATTAATGGAGAGTTAGACAAGTAACATTCATCAAATGAAAAAAATAAATTATGATACATCTTGATATTAGATTTCCTAATTCAGCTGCTATTTTTATTCTGAATTTCATTTGTTAATTAATGTACTATTTAAAATTCATTAAAGTTTTTTTGAGACACAGACTGATAAATGTTGGAATGAACAAATTATTCAAAAAAATGTGTTAACTTGCACTTATGATTAAGAAAGCAGAATATAATATGATAAATGTATACAAATCTTCACACCAAAACCATTAAATAAAATGTCTATGTTAACCTTCCATAACTGATTTACACCAACTTAATACAAACCAATGAAGGAAGCAAGTTATCATAATAATAATGTACAAAATAATATGTAGGTGTTTGTAAATATTAAGAATAGGACGGAATGATATGGAATGTATTTTAGATACATACATACTGGAAATTGTCTTAGAGCCACTGTTATTAGCCAAATAACATTACAAGATTACAGGCAAACACCATTATCAATATATAAACATATTTAAGATGAATTTCTTACAGGCTGAATAATATCAATGACATTCACCTGTTTTCAAGATATCCTCGTTGCATATTCAAAAAGAGACATGTGCGCACATTTTTATTTGGGCATACTCTTTTAAAACTGTTCATTAAGGCATTAAAATTGTAGTCTGTACATTTTATTGGCATAATATGATATTACTCTTTAAGTATTGAATTTTAATATTTGATACTAAGAATCACTATATGAGCAGTTTATTTTGGAAATGTCAAAACATTTATGAATTCACATGTTCCTTTTTGAATATGCAATGACAATATGATATATCAATACATTTTGCTGTTACTTTTATTTGATTTACTATTTCATCAATAAATAATTGTGTATTATGCTGAAAAATGTAGTTGTTTTTTTCATATACTATAAAACTAATGGCACAATATTGTCAAGACATTCTCTATCTTCAAAATAAAATGGAACAAGGAATATCAATGAATTCATCATTACATCGTTGTGGTCAAAATTGGTGATTTTTGTAGTACTGAAATTTTTTATTATAAATTTCAGGAAATTAATTATATTCATAATAAAAATACATTGGTCACAGATTGAAATATGCTAAAAAAAAATCCAGTAAGATGTTTTTGTGTAGGTATTAAGTAATTCTAATGAGTACTTTATTACATTATGCTGTGGGAATATCAACCTCTTAGCAATAATCCAACGCAATAATTAAAACAAAAGATATAAAAGTTCCCATGTATTTTTCTCTCTGCAATGTATGTGATGAACATTTAGCGTATATTAAGTAATTGATTGTGTAACAAAGTCCAAATTATTTTACTACAAATACATTGGTAAAATATAATTATAATATCTATATAAATGATATATAAACTTTAATAGCATATTCCACACACATAATTATAACTAACCTACCTTATTTTGTATAAAAAGTGTCACCATAAGAATGTTTAAATATGAAGTCTTGAATTCTTAAGCGCAAATTCATAGTGTACATGTTAAAAATTATACAATATAGTAAAATAGAAACATACTATGATTTTGTTGTTTGTCATGCTAAAATAATTATGTGATTATAAAATACTTGTACCATGTGAATATGTCTCAATGTTATTAATAAAAAATTGTAATTACAATCTATTAGCACACAAAATAAAAAGGAATGTCACACAAGTGCTAGCTACCTCAATTTAGGAATAGGAGTAACACACAAGTACTTGCATACACATTATATAAGAATTAAGTACTCATTTCTATAACAATATATCACAAAGGAATTGATCCAACAATACTTAAGTAATAATAAAATGAGTTAGGTATAAAAATATATTACCTTACATGTAAATATTTAGGCACATTGTACATATAATAATTATATTAATACTATCTTTACTTTTCCTCTAACAAGATTTTATATTTATAAATAATACTAATCAACATACAGAAATAAACACTTTTGGAGGGTGGTAGATATTGATACAGGAGTCACACTCATCTGGCTTACAATGTCTGAACTCACACCTGGGCATCCTCCTTTGTAGGGCAAGAAACTCTTTTGTAAGCCGCTGTACTGACAATACACATTGGATACTTTCTACATGAACCTCAGAATTGAACACAAATGTATTACAGTTGTGTAGTAATAACAGTTTTTCTATGAATTATGGTGATGTCTTTATCAGGAGCAGGAGTGGGAGAGCTGGGCTCAGAGGTGACTAACCACGGAGATAGCTGTGTGATGGAGGGACTGGGGGCTTCCGCAGGGGGGGAAGGTGGTGCTGGGCTGGAGGCAGTGGACCCCGGGGGCTCCACCACCACTATAGACACATATTGGGAGGAATTTGGAGTCTTGGGCCTATCTGCCAGAGGTTCGTTCAACACTTTAGGCGAAGGAGAGGATGGGGATGGTAAATTTACACTGACAGCATCGTTGAACAATTTCATCTCATTATCCTTTGCCTTCAAAATATTATTGCACTTCA
The DNA here is from genome assembly GCA_947579605.1 of Athripsodes cinereus. NCBI lineage: Eukaryota > Metazoa > Arthropoda > Insecta > Trichoptera > Leptoceridae > Athripsodes > Athripsodes cinereus. The sequence continues at coordinate 11,041,825 of OX388306.1, read as the reverse complement.
ATTGACCAGGTGGTAATGGTTTGCCACAAGAGCCAAAATACTTGGATTGGTTATTAGGAACTTCAATAGAAGATGAAGTATCTACAAGTAATTCATTTCGTACCTCATTTTTAGAATCATCCACGTTAAGTTTCTCCTTGACAAGACTCTTAAGCAAGTCATTGAGAGGATTTACAACGCTGGCTGTTTCAGGAGATGAACAACTGCACGATGCTCCTTGGTTTATGGAAATGTTTTGGAAGAAAGATTCTTTCTTTAATGAATCCTTTTTAAACAGTACTTTATTTGAGATTGATTCATCTTTAGATATCTCTTCTGGTTGTGTAGTTTCAGGTTCATCAAGTGTTTTGACAAGGTCATTAGATAATTTGTGATTCATGGTAGTTGAATCAGGTTCGAATGCTGCTGCTGCCGCCGCTGCAGACTTGTGTGATCTGTCACTGCAATTTCTTGACAGAGTTGATGTTTTTACAGAACCGCTTGTACTGCCACAATCTGCAGTTACATTCGAAGGAACTACTAATGCACATTCCTTCACATTATTTGCCACAGTCGCAACTGTCTCAGTGTTTTCTGATTTATTTTGTCTTTCTCTTTCTCTTAATACATGAGATTGTCTTCTTGCAAATCTTTGACTAGGTCTTCTTTCAAACTGAACTGTACGCCTGGCTTTATTCTGTTGAGTTGTTTGATACTCAGTTTTGCCAGAATATTGGAATCTGGAACCCATCCTAAAGAAGTTTTGTCTAGCAGAAGGTCCCTTGATGGGTGCTCGCAGCCTGAAGAAAGTGTGATGCTCTACAGCACACTTCCATAGATGTTTACAAGCCTTCTCATTGTGAAGACGGAATACAAATGTATGTTCCTGTTCCCTGCCTTGATCATCATCCTCTACAACGACAAGTGTGAGTTTCTTCCTCTTGAAATCCAATTTGCTTATTTTAGGCCAGAAGAACAATCCAATTTTCTGTGGCCCCTCAAACACTAATATTCCTGTTGGTGTGAGTCCCAAATGATATTCACATCCATCCTTTCCAAGAACAATATGCATATCTACTCCATACATTTCCAGCCATTTTGCTTTGTTCAAATAATTAACTTCAGCCTGTGCTGGTGTCAATCCTTTGCATTTCTTAAATTCTTCCAAAATAGCTATTTCAGTTTCCTCACTTTGATTAGGAATGAATCTAAATTCAGAAACAGTGGCAGGTGTGTGTGTAGTTTCATCAAAATCACCAAGTTCAGATTGTAGCGCCAAGGCACACAGTTCTATTGCAGTATTGTGCGGGCATTCCAATTTACCATCTAGTATATCCTTCTTTAATTGAAGGAAAAACTGGTATCTGGTTAGTTCTTCTCGCAATGTATTTGGCTCTGAAGAATAAAACTTAACTCGCAAACGCAGTGTGTAAGGAGGTCCTATTTTAACTTGTTTCTTTATAGCCTTTGTAGGATCCAACCAATGCTTCACATTATTGGTATCAGTGTATTGCAAGCCAAAGTAATCCTTTTCAATTAGATCCAAAGAATAAAAGACTTGTTCATAGAGATCTGCTGCACTGGCCTTCTTCGTGAGATTAATGGTCAGGTCCGTATCATCTAACAGAAACACTTTACATTGAATGATATGCTTATTTTGCACATTTTTATTTGAAGTTTGTTTGCCACTCCGGATTTGGGAACGGCCCCGTCTACTTAAGAAACGAAGCATTTTTACGGAAAATCGATGAAGACCGACACCATTACAACTGACGAGATTAATTTATAAATATTCATAAAATAGATCGCTTTACAGCAAAATTTCCACAATATGAACAAAATATATATAAAATCGTAACGCAATCTATTATTACCCGATTACCCTAAATAAACAGTCCGCTAATTCCTCAAACGACAAACCAAAGCAAAAGCACAAATTCCATAGATAAAATTAAGGGATATAATGTTCGAGAATATTTTTATGACGTGTCGTGTTGTAGCATGAATTCAAAAATTTTGCCAATTTATCACCTACCACAGAATTTTATGATACCTAGAATCCCGACTCGTTTATAAAAGTGAGGCAAAAAATTTATGACCTTTTGACACAACACCATCTATAGTTTGACAGAACGGTTTGTAACGGTATCCCACATCAATATATTCTTGGGCCCCTTCTTCACAATTTATCATTTTTGACTCTACTATTATTTTTATTATTATTGGATATTAAGGTGTCGTTTACGTGCTAAAGCATCTCAAGGACACTGTACATTATTCATCAATTCTAGAACATTAGAGCCACGTCATATTATAAATATTTATAAATAGATACATTAAATGAAAACTTTTGAGTTTTGTTATACATTAGGTCCACATCATAATTATTATAAATAGATACATTAAATGAGAATTTCTGAGTTTCGTAAGGTCGGTCTGGTATTATTTTATTGGTATTATTATTTTCTGGTATTATTTATTATTTTATGCTACAGCACATTTATGGATAATTATTATTGTTACGTTTGACCGGGTTAAGTTAGATTGAGTCTGATGTCATTTTGTGATGCAGTATTGTGTAAGAAAAATGAAATATGACTAATTTTGTTCTCATAAAATCAACTAAATTTAGATAAATATCATTCCTCAAGTGAAATACTATAATTATTATAAAAATGTAAACATTAACAAACTTAACAGTGATGAGGTTTGCCACCCATACTGAATGTCTTGATTTTATATAGGCACGGAGAGGACAGCTTTCATGTTTATCATATGCAGTTGGTCTGCTGGCTACCCCATTTGTGGGATATGCCGTGATGGTATAGCAGTAGTAGTAGATCGTATGACCACGACGCAGTACGCACCTATCGTAAAAAATATTATTTACTATATAGCCGGGAATACACATGACTGTAGCAGGCACACTTGTATAACAGCTCCTTGCACATGCCACCTACAATCATGTGTATACGCTAGCTGGCATGCCTGTATCTGCCACGCAAGTAGATAGCACAACATTTGATTTACTGGCATGCAACATGAGGGAGGAGACGCGGGGGGCTACGATACCGCCACGTGTGAGCGTCACGACAGGTACAGGTATGCCAGTAGCTGACTTTCTTTTTTATTTTATCCGCAATTTTCCCTAACAATTCATCAAATTTTTCTGACAGCATTCTTAAATGGTTTCTGTAACCATCTATATCTTCTTGTCGCATTTCTGTAAGCAGACAACTACTTGCTCCAAAATTTTCCCTTCTGTTAATCCAATATTTAACCCAAATTCGTCTTCTTTTACTATTCTTTTTCTCTCATTAAATTAGCCACACATTGTACTGCTAATTGTAATATGATGATATTTAATTCGTTTCGAATGTTTTCCATTGCATAAAAGCTTGAGAATGAGTGATTTGAGACATGTACTGTCTCGTGGCTAGCTTGTGTATACGTCTTGCAAATACAGGCATGCAAGGACGCAAATTGCATGCAAGTTTAACTTGCAAATGTATCCACATCGTGCCAGTAACTTCCACATGCCATTAACAAGCATGCACGCTACTGTTCCATTTTACAGGCATGTGTATCGCCGCCTTAAATTATAACGATTTTATTGAGACTGTTCGTAAATACTACGAAAGTTTCTAAATAACAAATGGCAGCACAATATGCTATCTATTTTTGCTGCACACTGCAATGTGAAATATTTTCTATGGAAATTGAGTTTTCGCTGTCTTCGTGACTTGTTGACGTTTTGGAATAATTGTGGACGATGAGTTATTCGCATTAAATAAATTATTGAGTTATTATGATAATGTGATATTACAGTCGTATTGTTTAGCGATGTCTTAAACTCTTTTGAGTTAAGTTTGTGATCGATTTTATCAAAAATCATTCACTCGTTTCGTGAGTTCTGGTTCGTGTACATGAGAGAAATATTTATTATTTTATTGTTCGCTTTTCCATGTTAAAAGTTATGTGAAAAATTATGAGTAAATTTAAGTAATCTGTGATAAAAATACAAAATGTCTGTTATAAATTGGACTAACAAGGATGTTGAAAGTTGGCTTGTTCGAGAAAAGATAAATTCGGAGAGCATATTACTGTTGGTTCGTCAAGAGGGATTGGATGGAGCATGTTTATTGAGTTTAAATGAACGCGATTTTTATGACCCACCTATCTCAAGTTTATGTTTAGTGGATAGAAAGCATTTCTTTCTTAGTATAAAAACTCTTCAAAAGCAAAATCATGCAGCTTTGATTCAGTTAGGATTATTGGAAACTAGAGGGAGGAATTTGAGCTCAGCAAATGTTAATTGTGTTGGAGGAACATTCAACTCTGGCTATGATTTGGGCAAAGGTCTAGGAGATTGTTCGGAATCTTTAAGTAATGATTTCGAAGATATACAATCCCGCCCAGCCTCTGAAGATGGCAGAGCATCAAGATTAAAACCTGAAGTTTGGAAAGCGTTCCTAAGTTTATGTAAGTAGTTTTATTAATACAAATATTTTCATGTATTGTTGTTAATATTAATATCTTATCTCAGATCCTTTTATATATTTATAGTAGTATAATAGCATAAAAGTAATCCAACGGCTAAGCATTTGATTGAATGCTGGCATTTCACTCACGCCCTAGCCATTCCATTATTTAGTCACATCAACTATTGGGTGCAATATACTCGCAAGCTCTTTTTTCTGAATTTAAAATAATAATTACAGCAATTAAACAGTATACTGTCCGTGGATTCATAATACCTCCAATATGCCTCTATCAAGAAAGGAGACAAAAAACTGTTTTGCTGTCGAAGGTGTCGTAGAAATTCTATAGCATGTTGAATTTCTAGGCATGATTATTTTTTTTTTAAATACTTTGAGCTAACACAAATTATCCATGAGAAAGCAGAACGTAAAATATTTAATTTCTCTCAATAACTTTTCTGCTTGACGAGAAAAATAATTTGCTTCATTTTTGACATTGGAGATTTCATGGATCCACCGACGAGATAGGAAAGTCAATTTTACTTGAATTCAATGTGTTAACATCATTTCAATTCCGTCGGTCACTCAATTTTGATCAGATCATCATGTCTCATTGTATCATCATTAGTACTCCTATTACAAAAGTCATATCTTATTTTGGGACAAACTCAATCTATGTAAATTGTCTATTACACATTATGTTTACGTTATGTTCTACAGACTATTCGTCTCCACCTTGAGCGATCCTCTGCCATGTGTAAGGCCCTACGCAGTGAACTCTGTGAGACCTCCATAATTTGGTCACTCCATCTTGCTAGTACTTGGCCCCTTCTACTGCCCTAGTTATTATTGATCTTTCCAGGTTGCAAAAAATGGTGTTTTTAGTGACTTCCTTTCATTAATTCAATGCTTGGATATCACTTATCCTTTTAACTGTGAAAATAACATAAGAAAAATTCTTCATGAGTTTAAAACAAAATGATAGGGCAAAGTCATCATATTATGGATTTCTTCTCATTGTGGCATAAAATATAATGAAACGGTTGAGCCAAAAAAGCCACAGTTGAAGGCTTTCATCCTTCTGAGTTAAAAATTCCCAATGGCAATCTCACTCAAGCTACACCGAGGGAACTCATGGGGAATGTGAGCAATTTTAGAACTCAGTGAGTCTTAATCAGTAATTTTATTATAAGTGTGTCAAGAATCATATCACAAGGAGACCACGGTTCTACAAGGGAAAGTTAAATAGATCTCAGATTGTCACCATTTCTCATGTGTGATTCAATCATTATAGATTAGAAAGTCACTTCATTGATGGGACTCTCGACCATATTTTTTTGTGCTGCCCACTTTGGGATCAAGGTGAATTATATTTTTATTTGCAAGATGTATACTATCCTCTTAACATTGTATATTTTCTTTGCGAGATGTACACTATCCTCGTAACATTGTATAATATTTTCTTGGTTTGGAAAACGAAAAATTTCTCCCAAGCATATTAAATTTTGTTTGAAGGAATTTTATTGTGCTTTGATGTATCAGTCTTTTTTTTATAATTTCTTGAAAAAATGTGAATTTGTGATTCCATACTTTTTCTTTTGATGTAAAATCGTCCTTAGATTGCAATAGATTGAAATCATCCAAATTTGAGTGCATCACCGGTATTAAAAAAATAGAAGATTCTAACCAGTGATCTCATGATTTTTGTATTTCTTATGATTTCGTGGCTTTTACAAATTTTATCTGAACGACCCATTATGCTTTTTGTCAACTGTGTGCGGTGGTTCACTTTTTAGTTCCATATGCCTTTTATCATTTGTTAGAGAACCCAGGTATACAAATTCATTGACGAAAGTCAATGCCCCGGATATGATGTTCCATGTCTGTGAGTCCACCTATTCGATCAACAATCATTGCCTTCGTTTCTCTGCATGGGAGGAACAGCACTGCTCACTTTACGCGACTAAGGTGGTGTCATCAAGGCTATGTTGTTGGCATATCTGATCATAAATACATTTGAATATATTATTTTACTAAAATATGTGGCTGTGGATTTATATTGTATGATCTTGAATGGGAATTTATTTATCTATCTATTTTCAACCTTTGCTTAGGCAATTTATCATCTTTTGTAGATAATAAATATCAATGTTTGTTGCTACGCTTATTGTATTTTTTTAGAAGCTAAGATGTAAACACATTGTTGTTTCGATATTGTACTTAGTTTTTCTGTCATCATGATGAAAATACCGTGTCATTTGTCCAATGTTAGTGATGTTTTGTTTGAGAAATATTTAACTGTTAAGTAAATCTTGGCATTGTTCTACATTCAGTTGGCTTGATGCCATAAACTATATAAATTAAAGATGATATGAATGTCAATAATATGACAAGTTTATTGCTTTATCGATTCTTTATGTATGGCAAAACATTCACTGTCATGTGTCAATCTGTATCAGGATAAATATGTACATATTGCAATATAACTTTTCCGCACATTTAGTAAAGAACTTTTTCCCATTTGATTTTGTTACCCTATTCCCCAAAAGGATAACAATCCTATGTGTGAAATTTTTATTGATATTATCAATACACTCCCATATTGACAATGGGAAGGTCCAAAGTAATCCATGAATAACTGTCCAATAAACATTTTTGTTTTAGAAGTTGGCCTAGACTCTACTAAAAATATTGCGGTAATTTCTATATGTATTTTTTTTTATGTGAGAGTTAATAAAACATTCTCTAGATATTTGAATCCTCAGAAAAGCACTAGGGGACCCTCTGCCACCGTAATGAATTAAGAAAGTATTTTTTTTATCAACTGTGCTCCGCTCTGATTATAAACATTAACATTATTGTGTGTTGTTTACAAAATGATTTAGTATGATACAAATAAATAAGTAAGATGCTGAGGTCAGAGTTTTAGGAATGACGTAAGAAGATAAAAGGTCAAAACAAGTTGCACAAAAACTGTTTTTATACAGAAAAGGCTAATACCCTTCTGGGTTAAGTATTATACATGGTTGTGAATGAAAGAGAATCTTGTTTTATATAAATAGGAGGAAAAATATTTTTAAAAGTGAAATGTAACAATACTTAATTAGAGTTTTCTTCTTCATCTTCTACGCTATTCCCGTCCACTCCTGAACTAAGGTTTCTTCCGTTTATTTATCTGTTTTCCAATCCAGAGTTGTCTGCATCTAATTTTTACCAACATATTCAATTAAGTCATTTTGTTAATTGTTTAATATGTACTTTATTTATCTATTAAATGTTTAAGTTTATATATACATAATACTCTTGCGGAGTACGCAGAGAGGATCAAGCATCACCCACTTTATCGTTGTATACATGTTTTACTTCATAACCTCTGTACAGTTCCTTATTCAAGTTATCGTGTTGAATGTACTCAACACTTATTATTCCTGTAGGATCTGGTCTACACGATCAAGCTATTTAATTTTCAAGCAAGTACATCTCCGAATACCCATTCTTGTACTGTATATACCTTCTTATTCTCTCTGTTCACATTCATTCTTTCTGCCTGTCCAAATCACCACATAATTAATATGAAAGTCGTAATTGAATGATTGAATAACAATAATTCTAGGTATATAATATATGCAGGCAGTGATGAAAAATTGTATGACTCAGCAGTAATCTGCTTTATTTTCCTTATGTGGTCTATCTGTTGTGTGTTGTGATTCATGTGCGTTGTACAATAAACATACATATACCTATTATTGTTATTATCTTGTTGTAGGTTATGTGTTCCTGGTAACTTGGGTGACGGCTGTTGTGATGGTGATAGTACATGACAAGGTACCCGACATGAAGAAGTACCCTCCACTTCCTGACTTATTCTTGGATAATGTACCGCATATACCATGGGCGTTTGACATGTGCGAAATCACGGGATCTGTCTTAATGGCTATTTGGATCGGAGTATTATTGTTTCATAAACACAGGTATTATTATTTGGATAGTATTTAAATATGTTACAAAAAATACAAATCATCGGTTACAAAAAATACTGAAATGAACACACAATAAAAAATAAATACATGTATAATTTTGTTTCAACATGCATGCTGTATTATGATCGGAATTGGCCTGAACGATCAATATTTTTATTTTATTAATGTTTAAAAAAATGATGAAAAATAAGCCAAGAACATCTTTGCCTATTGCACACAGGATACTTTTCAAATTTTATTGCCGTGCAACTTTTTAATAAAATACCTTGAAGATTATTGTAATTAACAGCACTGTTTAACATGCTTTTATTTCTTTTATTCAGTATGTTTTCGGCTGCTACATAGCCATCCTCGGAAACAATTAAAGACTTAAATATTTTGAATAATCTTTGTAACAATTTTTGGTTAAAATATTTAGCGTGTTCAGATTACATAAAGTGTAAAATGTGTACCATTTATTTTGTAGGCATTTCACATTTCTCTTTTAAAATTATTCATTATAATGTTTCCATATTTTACTGCGGAGACTAATTATATTTACTACTTCCACCACTGTAATAATGATAATATGTAATGAGCAACATGCTAATTGGATCACTGTTATTATTAATAATAATATTATCGTGTTGTCATGTTAATTGAGTAAAGTTAACTGTACAATAATATCTGTTAGTTGGCTTACTAATAACACACTTTTCACTGCATTGCATACATATCATAATACCAGCTTTTTAAACTCACAATCTTGCACGGAAGTTGTCTGTTTATAAGAGTTTTTAAATCACTTGTTGAAGGGTACTTGTGTTCATGCTGTCAAAATTCATTTTAGGTTATAGAACACAAAACACTGTTCAAATTTTGATTATATATAAAAAATATATGGTGAAAATTTGAAGTTCTTTGGATTTTTATAATTTTTTTTTAAAAAGATATATCTGGGTTTTGTTATAAACCCAAATACAACATTATACATCTTTCACAGTAAGCTAAAAGCTTGTGTCGTGAAAGGGGAGTTTGCCGGCACCTGGGATCGAACCGCAGACCCCTTGTTCACAAGGCCGAGACTCTATCTCCAGGCTACCGACGAATTTGAAATGACTTTGTAAATTACATTGAGCATAGTAAAGAATCTAGCTGTAAATTCAGCTTAGAGTAGTCACCATCTACTCAAAACTTTATATTTAATATTAGCATATTTTTGAGTCAGCTGGAGCTATACATTGGTTAGGTTGAAGGCGAGTGTGCGAACATTTTATTTAGGCACGCTCTTGAATAACTGTTTATTAACCTTCTACCGCAGTTGTGCACGTCTGACAGACACCTCATTAAGAAATTATTAGATATCTTTCTTCCATCAATCCATCCCCATCCCTCACTCACAATACCTTTCTGTATCCTAGTGACCAATCGATCAGTCGTCAATGCCTTGTCGTTGTGTGTGTTATGTTCCTGTGCTGTGATAGTTACGTCTCACAGACGTCAGGTCAGTAATAGTGTGATTTTATGCATACGTCTAATAGTCGTCACCACGCATTTAATGTTTTTATGTCTTTGAGTCTCATAGAGGAAATATTTCGACTATTTCGAATGAAATTTATTAAAACATTTGTTTCATAATTACCTGCATAAATTTTAACGTGCTACCTCTCCAATAGAGTATTTCACTGGTCAATGAAGAGGGAATCACTATTTATATATATATGGTCACTTTACTTTACCATGTAATGTATAAATATCAATATTTATTTATTTATTTTATTTTTCACTGTTCACACATTTTCGTCCCGGTTTTAAAGAAAGTGACAATAACAACATTAGAAAAACTTGTCCTAGCTGTCTGAAACTTACTTGTAGATTTTGTTGCAAGTCTATGTGTCTTGATGCAAGCAAATTTGTGAAGAGTGTAGTACTAAAACTCTTATGTAAAGAGTACTTGCAGAATCTTAGTGTGTTTATATTTATAATTTTTTTATGTCTTAATATTATTAACTAGTCTATTTACGATAAGGATTTTGTATTTTTTTATATATTCATATTTCATGTTTAGCTATAAACCGAAAAACATAAGTACTTGTTTTTTTCATCGTATTTTTTGAGCTCATAATAAATATCAATTTTAAAATGTATGTGCTTTGTTTCAATTTAATAATTTCCTATTATGTGCTTGCAAGCTAAGAAACATAATAATTTATTATTAAGTGTATTCTATATAGATTTCGAATTGTACGTCTGTCAGACGGCACCACTGTGCTAAAATTATAAAAATTCACCACTGTAGCTAAGGGTTAATGCATTAAAATTGTCATTTGAACTTTTTATATGCAGGTATAAATTATGTCAATAATTACATAAATAATAATTGAATATTGTCCTGGAAATACATATAGATGAACAAACTAAATTATTTATGCTAGGAATATTCATTACTTACTAGCACATTGCTTAATACTTGGATTTGCAAATACTTAGCGACTAAATTGTCCTACACAGTATCTTTTCCTCATTCTTTGCATTCCTTTTGACAGTCCTCTAGTTTCAAAAGATATTATTCGTCGAATGTTAATTTGCAAATTCTATATTTTAAACGTATATTGAACTTAAAGCTCCACACGTTTCAGAATGTTATTGACCATTGTACTTTACTGCACTTTACCCTACATAGCTTACAGATCAGATTATCTTAGAGGGATAAGCTCTTTTGTAACGATTGTTATTTTATAACCATCAAACATTCATTACTCTAATCTATTGGAATAATCATTATGTCAGATAGTTGTATATTATTTTTATCATTATTGTTTTACGATGTGTAGTATTTATTATATGTACATAGTGAACTGAACAAAACATTAATGTTGTATCTACAAAGCACATGACCTGTACTCATTGACCTTGTCCACATGTTTATGTTATTCTTATTGCAGTAATAATACATTTGTTGTGTAACAATCCCTAACAACATAATTCTAGGCATTATGCACCCTTAAGAGAGCATTAAGAAATTACGAGTAATTTTTTTCTTTGGAATTTGCCTCATTGTTGGCTAATCTGGATTATGTTCTTTTTATCAATATATATATACCTTATAATACTGAATTCAATATGCTTAAATGTGTTGCTGCTTTATTTACAAATATTTGGCCTTTATCACTTCAAATGATGAATTCTATATTTTTTTCAGAATAGCTTTGAGTTTTTTTTATTTATTTTTAAATTGAAATGAATATAGTACAGTAATAAAACCATAAGCGTATGTAGCTCTTCATGATTTGTTGTTGTATCGAGTAAATTTATGAATTACTTACTGTAATTTTTTTATATTTCAATTTGGAGCAAATCAAACTTGATTCATTTTACTTAATTATGAAACAACAATATCATTGGCCCATTACTTTTAAGGTTGCCTTACACATTTTCAAGTGTTTAACAATATTATGTTTTAAATAATTTTTAGGTTCATACTTCTACGACGGTTCTTTGCATTGTCGGGTACGGTGTTCCTGTTGCGCTGTATTACAATGCTGATCACATCTCTGAGTGTACCTGGGGGGCACCTCAAGTGTGCTCCGCGACACTACCCTTCTGACACGGAACCTTTCTCTAACTGGAGCAGAAGATTTGGACAAGCGTACGCTATCTGGACAGGAGCTGGGATGTCTGTTAGAGGAGTCAGGACATGCGGGGACTATATGTTCTCGGGACACACAGTTGCACTCACATTGCTCAATTTTTTCATAACTGAATGTAAGTTCAATCATTTAAAAATATATTATATTTATTACTTGAAACACCCCAGTTATTAGATTTTAATTGTAATAAATAAATAAATGAGTTTTATTTGGCATGGGTTAATGCACCATAAAATACAAAGGAAACAAAACATTCGTATTGTAATGCAATGTTGAAATACTAAAAATAAGTAATGTGCACTTGTAGTAAACAAAATATAATTGTACCATATGATACTTATACTGTTTATATTAAAAGGAAATACCTGATACATGTGGTAACCATTTTATATTACATCTGAAAGTATTCACCACACAATTAAGGTTCCAGAAATCAAACCAAATGTGTAGCTGAAATATAATATAAGGCATAGAATAACAGTTTGTTTGATGTTTTAGACACATCACGAAGTCTCTACTTGCTCCACATTGTGACGTGGCTCATGAACATGTTTGGCATATTCTTTATCTTAGCTGCACACGAGCATTACTCAATAGATGTATTCATTGCATTTTACATCAGTTCTCGTCTCTTCCTCTACTACCATACACTCTCCAATAACCAAGCCTTGATGCAGGGAGATTCAATGAGGTATTATAAAATGGTGTTATTATTTACAATATATGTAAACATCTCTCTCTTTTTTATTAATTCATAAGGAGTTACTATCATTTTATTTATTTTTAGGACTCGGATATGGTTTCCTTTGTTATCGTTTTTCGAAAGTGAAGTTGATGGCATTGTTCCAAATGAATACGAGAGCCCACTTGTTATATTCTCAGTTATGAAGTTGTGGATGATACAGCTTTTCCAGGATATAAGTAAGTCATCAGTTGCCAAGATGGCAGGAGAATCTCTCAATCAGCAAGCTGCAATGGCTGATTTCTCAGTAACACGTCTAGTGAATAATATAAAGAGAAACATTGCATCTGATTATAAAGCTAAGAATGTGATGTCATCTGACAAACATGTGCAAACCGGGGAGGGAGGCCTGTGTAACTTGCAGCACTGCATAGGAGTCATGTGCACACACGACGTTATATTGCCTCGATCCGGGGACTCATTGCACATAAAGAAGGATAATTAATGTTAATGTATTTTAATTCAATGTACATAATGTCTATGTACTCAAGTACTGATTGTTAGTTTAATCTTTGTATACTAAATTCTCTTTATGTATTTAGATTGTATTATTTATTCTACTCTATTTAGATGTATTAGGAAAAATTCCATTAGGAATAGATCTTATTCCAAACTGTAATTCTACATTATGTTTGTTTCTCTTCTATTTGGGAAATAATCCAAAACAAGTACAAATTATAATAAGGTATGTTTAATATTTTCATTACAGTAAAATGACATAGATTTACCAGAATTTGTGCCGAATGAAAATGTAATCATATAAATATGTAAGGAATATTAGTAATGTATTTTCTTATATTTGTGCATTGTGTCCTCCATAGTTAGAAGTTTATGTGGTTCAACCTTTTGTAGTTTATAGATAATACTTTGTAATATGCAATCATCTTATAATGTCCCTATGTGTCAAATATTTGGTGATGGTATGAATATGAATACTATGTTTAGTGTACAAGTATAGATTTATATCATATGATTTATAAATGTAACAAAACCAGTCCGGTGAAATATTAGCCCATGTATGGGGATTAAGTTAAGAGATTCAACCAGAAAGTTTTGCAATTTTCAAGTAAAGAACACAATTTTATTGTGTTAGTAACAATAAACTTTATTGCACAATGAAAACAAACAAAAAATTATTAACTTAGGTGATACAGACAAACAATATTGTTCAAAAAAAATCTTCCAACTGATCTGTAGGTATCAATAAATAATATATTGATTAAGAATAGTAGCTAATTCATATAAATGTACGTCTTAAATAAATAAAATAAAATAAAATAATAAAATAAACTTTATTGTGACAATAATAAGTACATTATACAAAAGGCGGGTTTATTGCCAAATGGCAATTTCTGCCAACCAACCTAATGTTTGAAAAAAATAAGAAAAATAATAAAGTACAGTAAAAGTACAACAAAGTAAAGTACTTAAACAATTGTACATAAATAAATGTCAGAGATCATACCTGATCATTTGTTAACAAGTGGGTGGTTTAAAAAGAATAGAATATAATACATGAGTAATTTCTCATCAAAGACATTATGTGTATGTAATAAGACTATACACTGCAGCTAAAAAACATGCCATGTGAGATAGCAAGGCGTGGAAATTCTTTCCTTTCTAATAGGATGTCTATAAGTTTGTGAATAAAATTAAATTATGGGTGATATTTTTTTATAACTACTACTACTATTATACCAACACGGCATAACCCACAAGTGAGGTAGCCAGCGGACTAACTGAAAGTTACGAACATGCAGATTTTCCTTTCCATGTGTGACTACAAAAAATAAGAAATTCAAAATGGGTGGTGTGCCTCATTGCTAAATGTAGATGTTATAGAACAAATTTGAATAACATCTATGATAGCACTATTGAGTCCATCAAAAACTGGCTGCATCCTTCCTCACCTTTTGATTTTGTTGGTAATGAGTATAAGGATCTTAATATCGTGGATTAATCTCACCTCAGAAAATCTATTTAATCGAAAAAGTACATGTCAAAGCATATTATAATTTATTTATCGAATTAAATCATCAATCATGTTAAGTAACTGTAACTGTGCTTAAATTTTGAGTTAATATACTTTTTTTACTGGCAATTTATTAGAAAAGGACACAATTCCTCCTGGTTGCTATCTTTCGTTACACGGTTATTTTTTTATTGGAATAACAACCTTATTGCAAATATAGAGAGCATTTATTTTTGTTTGAGTTCAGTCAAAAAGTCTTTGCTTCTCATATTTTTTAATAGTTTCTCAATTGTGCACAAAGAAAAATATTGTATGGATGATATTGGATCCACATTTTTCCATCTTTTCATGATCTTATATGGCACACCTCTCATCTAAACTGTTCCATGTGGTGGATCATATGAATATGAAGGTAATAATTGTATAGTTTTACAGTTTGGAAATATTTACACCAAATATAATGTAATGTTATTTGTTTTTGATTCTTCCCAGTTATTAATAAAAGACATAGTTTAATAATTGTTTTTATAAAAATATGTTTTTATTTTCTTCCTTACTTTCACAAAGTGATAATGTTTAATATCTAAATAATTTTGCTTTTTTAAGCTTATTCAGGACAACATTTGAGATACACATAATATGTTGTCCACACCCACATACCTATATGCTATTGTCTGAAAAACACCTTTCATTCATACTCAAAAGTACTGTTCCACTGCTTTTCCATCTGTCACATTATTCACCAACAGAGATCAGTGTTGTTTAGACTTAAGTTAGGCTATTTGATGTAATTTATTTATTCACTTTTATATGGCAGTGTCTTTTACACGTTAAACATAAAGATAAAAATAACAATTTGACAGACAAATATAGTAAAATACAGTTTGTAGCTGCAGGCACATAAATGGACTTAAAAAAATCATACTGAATAAAACTTAATTTGTAGATACAAAAATAAATAATTTGAATCCAAAATGATTAGATAAACTATCAATTGTTTTTGGTGCATTCTGGCCACAGAACAATGGCAACTATTTGAAAACTTCAATAATTACATTAGATGGACATTTGTAGTAAGTGCGCAATAGAACAAATTGTTTTGTAAGGTTTTGAATTCAAAAGAACTTGGAGGAATTGGCAAGTAACAATGGATAAATAAGATATAATAACTAATCATGTTTTTGCGTTTGTGTTCTTACAAAGTGATTTTGCTGATGGAGTATTGAATAAAATAAAATTCTTGCAACTTAATAAAATTAACACCATCCATTTTTCTTGATATTTCATAAGATTTGGGAGTTTTGATTTCTTGCATAGCACAGAATTTACTTTCAGTTTAAATTTATTCCATCTTCATCATCCAAAAGTGGGATGGACTAACTGCATGTAATTAATATGTAGGTTGTCCTCTTTGTGACGAAAATAAAACATTCAAAATGGGTGACGCACTTCACCATATTCTATAAATGCTTGTACCATAAGAAAGGACAACTCAAAACCTTACAAAAAAGAGTGGGAGGCTTAAATTTATTCATTATCAATTATAATATTTTCTATTAAGTCTTTCAGATCAGTTCTTCTGGACTTCTCCAATGCTTTACAAACATCATACTTCCATTTTTTAGGATGTAACCTCCTGTAACTATTGAATAGATGGTGAACAATGGATACCATATCTGTGCGATGTTCTCTCTCTAGAGTGTCTATAACACATTCCTGTATATCTAGATGTCTTGCCATAACTCTCCACGAGGTTCCAATACGTTTGGAGACAACTTCATATATTAAACTATCTACATGGTCTATATTTATTTTGTTGTAGTTGGGTGCATTCTCCTTCTGCTGGAGGAAAATTGGTTTCTTATCTAAAAACAATATTTCTAATTAAGTACAGAAAACATAAACACAAACGTTCTTTTATAAATTATTCCTAATTAATTTATTAATACATTGCAAGAACAATTGAAATGCAAAACCACTCAATTTGAGAACCGTGTTAACACAATTCAACAATATTGTGAAAATTCAATTGGAAGAAAAGCAGCTTCCCAATTCTTACTGATTGATACTAGGCTGACTTAAGCGATCATTTATGTGTCAATGTTCACCAATTCCATTTCTCCTACTATCACAATCCAAGGCCCACAAAATAAAAATAAAAAAACATGCAAAACGATAGAAGACACTGTAAAAGTTCAGGAGAGGTGAACTTTTGAAAAAAAAAAATTGGATTTTCTACTTATATTCACGTAACTATAGGTATTGTTTTTCACCCAAAAATGATATGATAATGAAATGATTGTCAATATAAATTGTGCTTTTGCATATCGTAATACCAGACTTAACTCTTAATCTAACCAACAACTCTAATCTGAGTCAACGAACATTCTATGGTGATCTTTTATTTCTTTGTTTATTTGATTATATATTTATATATTTTTTTTGCTTTGAAATCAGTTGAAAATATATTAATTGTATCTCTTTGCACATTGCATTGACCAAAATCTGTAATGATGTGCAAAGTAAATTTAAAGAGAATAACAAAAATAATTAATACTTTTGACATGTCAAACGCATACGAAAAATGCAAATAATTAATTTTATGCTTAAAATTCCACCGAGTTCTTATTCTCCAGGTCAAATATTACATATCTACAAAAAAATAATTCAAAATAATCTTAAGTTTAGATGCAGTCACATAATCTGGAGAAATTTCACATTTTTAACCATAAAATTATTCACCATTCATATTACGAGCATTTAAACAAATGCAAACAGGAGATAGATGCATGGACACTTCATAGGTGTCAATCATTTTTGTTGTCTATTTTAATTAAGTATATTATTGCTTTGAATTCACTGTTACACTACTTATTGGGAAGATTACGTGAAGGTTGACTCCCCCCCCCCCCACTCTGTATAAATTTATACAAACAATAGCACATTCTATTGAATAAGTCGCAACATATTTATTCAAAGATTTTATATTGTCATATAAGTAAATTAACATTCTCGATGAAACAAATTAAAAAAATATGAATTATTTATCAAGGGTTAAAATAAATAAATACATACCATAGTAATTTGGTTGTTCTGGTATATTACTTTGCAGGCATTTTTCATATTCATGTATTTTATGGATTAAAGGTTCAGAATTGTCCATATGTTGGGCAATGCTAAGCAATGGTTCAACATTTCTGTAAGACAGACAGTCCCTTTTTTCCAATATTTTGATAAGGCTTAGAACTGAATTGATAGATTCTATTGCTCTTCTTGAATTTATTATATTATTATATCCTTTTAACGTTTCACTTATAACTTTAGATTTTTGTGGGCTCTCCTCAAGCTTTTTTATACACAACCATTTTATTTCTATGAACTTTTGCAACACATCAGCCATGACTGGTTAAATTTCTTTGTCCGGGAACTAATAATATGAAAACTTTTTAAGACGTGCGAATTTTTCATCGCAAACTATTCTCGAGAGACCATAATATTACTCACACTTTTCCAACAATCATAAAACTTTATCCATCTAAATGTCATATTTGACATCTATGACGTTTCATAAACCATAAACGAATTTCTATATTCTATGGAAATAAAAAAGGGCTTGCGTGATAAGCTACAGAAAACGAAGTTCTTACCAAAATAATTTATTTATAATATAATTATAAATGATGATCCCGTGAATTCTCTGGCAAAATATAGATCTTCCGTTAATTTCTGTAAGTTTGAGTGTGTTTTAATAGCCAGGATATCATAAAATATCCCGTGTTAAAATATTCCATCTAACATCATTCTTTGAATATCTAAACACGCACCCATGTGCAATAAATTATTAAAACAAAATGTGTACATCATCCAAATTATCATCATTCTACTGATTTAATTACAATGTTTGTAAAAAATTACCGTCACGTTAGTAAAAAGCATATGATTCCTATGAATATTAAAATAAATACTAAGATGAAAGTGGACGTACTTTGGAGATGCGTTCACTGAGAAGAATGGTTGGCAAAACGTTGCGGGATAGAGCAACACCACCTTAATGATAGAGTGATGAATGGGGATATCAGGAAAATGAGTGGATATGAGAAGAGTGTTATGAAAAGAATGTGTGTAAATAACTTACAATGGTTTGGACATGTCAAAATGAATGAATGACAAATCAAGATGAATGAATGACAAAGAGGGTGTATTTATCTGAAAGAGGGAGGATCAAATTCTAAAGGACGGCCGCGTGTTGAGTAAGAGAAATCGGTGTGCATGTATGAAAAACTAGATGAATGTGGAGGAAGCGAAATAAGTTTGTAAGGGTAGATCTATATGGCGTTCCGTTCTCTCTGCCTACCATTCTTAGCATAGACCTATTATAGATATAGTAGGTCTATGATTCTTAGTATTGTACAATAGATAAACTTTGTGTTAAATTAAGTAGGTATTACAAATATTTTAACAAGAATATCTTCTTTTTCAGTTTGCTATCCCGCATAACATGTAAAGTATAACTATTCTTTTGTGGCTTATTTTTTTGTCGATGTTCGTAAAAATTGTATGGAGTATCCTGATGTACGGCTGCGAGACATGGTGCCTATCTGAAAGAGATAAACGAAGACTAGAGGCGTTTGAGATGTGGACCTATAGAAGACTATTAGGAATTTCCTGGAGAGACCACATCACAAACGAAGAAGTTCTTCAAAGAATCGAAGGAGGAAGGCACCTGCTCAAGATTTTGTCAGAAAGGCGTGCAAGGTGGATCGGCCATGTAATACGACAAGAAGGCCTCTTGCATGCCGTAATGGAGGGTATGACCGAGGGGACAAACTCTAGGGGACGCCCACGCCGAGAGTACCTGGAGGACCTGTTGGTGGACATGCGCTGCTCATCATATGCAGAATTCAAAAGAACCGCACAAGACAGGGAGGAGTGGAGGAGAAGAATTAAAGAGATAATTGCTGCAAACCAATCCCAGGATTGAAACCAGAGAGAGAGAGAGTTCGTAAAAATTGTGATGCAACGGAAGAAATTAATTTTCCGTGATTATCCGAACATAGATGTAAAGAAAAGAGAGGCGTAACCACTTGATCGCATTGGATCTAAAAGTATGTTATCTCGTTTTACTTGCTTATTTCGTAAATAGTGCGAAAGAGATAAGTATAGTTTTGTTTATTGTTTCACATAATTTGTGGACAACGAACGTCGGCTGCCAAGCCTTGTATGAGACTAAAATAAAAGTTTATTTTTTACTTGTTTTTTTGGTAGAGTTTGCTAATTTTCGTAAATACAAAAGATGGTTGTTAAAGTGTATATTAGTGGCATATCGGGTAATAAGGAGGTATGTATTTTGTGTAGTAATATGTAACGGGTGTGTAAGATTAATTAACATTACTGACGTTTCCTGATATCCCGGCCAATGCTTTTCGGAGGCTAATCAAACGTCACCAATATATTCGAATAAATGATTCATGTTTGTTAACATCTTTTATTTTAATATTATTTTGAAGTATTAGATGTCTTAAGGAATATCTTCACCATGTCCATCAAATGGAATTTGCTTTCATGAGAGTTCCGTAACTCATAACTTCCGCCTCGTAAGTTGAAGGTCTAGGTCTCTTGTGTGTCAATGTTTTGTACATTACGTTAGATTTGTGTATCTATTATCAGTATTATTGCGCATTTCTTATGATCAGGCACTAGGGCTGGGTTAAACGAAAAAAAAACATTTAATAATGTAGTAAAATTATGCAATTTTTACATGTAAATGCCAATGTAGGTATAATCTATTAATCTACTTTCATATTGAACAAACCCATATGTACATTCGCTCTAGTTTCAGTTTAATGACCGTTTTTTGTTTAAAAATATTATCAATAAAGATAATATTTTTCAGTTTTCATCCAGACATTCATAAAAAATTCTAAATCCACGATCCTAAACGAACTACATATGTAATTATAGCAAAAGAATATTTCCATCATTGTTTGAAATCTAATGTAATGTTTATAGCTTCTGTAATACAGGCGAAACGATGATCCAGATGGCTCGTGTTGTAAGAATGTCCAATGATAGTTGGTCATAAACACAGAATTCCATACAAAACCTAGAACCCTGACTCGTTTACAAAAGTGAGGCAAAAATCTATGAATTTTTGACAGAACGGGTGCGAAAGCGTATGGTATTTCCTACATTTTATGGACTGTTTCTCGCATTTTTATAAAAATATATCGTTTTTACATTCATATAAACGTAATTGGACATTTTTTGAAGTTCTTGTCGACGTTTTTAGCGATTTACCACACTTCTTTTCGCCAACCGTTCTGTCAAAAGTGCCGAAAAATGGTGCCTCACTTTATTACAATGAAAATACATACGAGTACTCCATCTAGCTATTATATTTAAAAATCTATGGTCATAAACAGTGCTGTTTTTTCTTTCACAAGATTTCTGGTGGTTCAAACAACCCTATTTCTATGCTATGATAATGACATTAGTGTCAAAAATGTCATGGGTAGAGGTAACTCGATTGATGCAGAGACAATTTGAATGGAGGGTACTGGTTTCTGCACTGTGCTCCCAAAAGTAGCCTCCAAAAATGATTGATTCATATGTTTTACTTTAAAAAAAAATTATTGGTAATTTTATTTGTCAGGTGAAGAAGCGTCAGCAACGTGTTGTGATGATCCTGGAATCAAAGAATATTCCATTTGAAGTTATAGACATCACAGAACCAGGGAAGGAGTCTGAAAAGGACTTCATGCAGACAAAATCAACAGCTCTGGGTGCCACAGTCAGTGACCTAACACCTCGTCATCCATTACCTCCACAGATATTCTCAGATCAAGATTACTGCGGGGTGAGTCACATGATTTGTACTGAAATTATTTGTGATGAATGCCATTGTTATAAATAAATAAGTCTTTGTTGGTATAAACAAGAAAGGTTTGGGTTAGTTGAAAGAAATTGTACCGGAATATGCTATTTGTTTATTGATTTTATTTAATATGAACATATTTCTAATGTAAAATTTCTTGTATTTAATGTACAGTAAAGAATGAATTAAATAAATAGAAGTAAAAATATATTTAAGCAAGAAAATGTAACCAAATCATATTTCTAATAAAATGAAAATATATAAATCCGTACAGGTATTCCAGGTTATGTACGGGACAGTCAAACACAATGTTTTAAGAGAAAAAGTTTTTTTTTTTATTTTTATTTTATTTCTTCAAACAAACAGACAGCTATAAAACATAACATTAAAATATAACAACACATTTTACAATTTATAAGCCAGTGAAGTTTGCCTTACTTTTCCTTTCATATTGACACACTACGAAAGTATGAATACAAAATAAGAACAATATACACACAATGTTCATTAAAATGTATTTATTATTATTTTTTAAATGAGGTATATTTGTGATTAGAAATATTATTATATTATTTTTTTATTTGTTTATTTGTGATTACCAATGAACATCTATTCTGTGTAAAAATTAATAAATCCTAACTTTATAAGACAGAGTGATAATAGAAAAAATGAAATAGGAATTAACGGTTCAAATGTATTGTGAAATTTCTAACCACCGGTGTCCACTGGTGACCATATATTTGTAAAAAATAAAATAAAATTCTGCATAATTATGAATATATAGGTACATTGTACATTTTTTTTGCTCAATATTCAAATGAAAAAAAAATGCTATTATTGAAATGAATAAAAAAACTTAATAAGAATGATGTATATAGAAACAGTTATTAATATTAGTTCAATTAAAAGATTTGGTCACACAACCTACCAGCACTATCACTAATTTATTGCGTAATTTTGTATTTTATTTGTAAAACATTGGGTTTCATACAAACAAGGATAATGTTAATTATTAATTTTAAACTTAGTAATGCCATATCGTCGTCGGTTCTATGAAACTTCTTATGTGCTCCAAACCAAATTTTACAGGGGACGCCAAAAACTGTTAATTTTTTTAAACATGAATATGATTACATTTGTTGATCTGTGGACTTTTAAACAGTTTTTTGTGTCATGGTTTGGAGCACATAAGAGGTTTCATAGAACCGACGACAATATACTTTACTGTCTTGAGTAATTACATATCAGCTATCTTTTGTAATAGAAAAAGAACTTTTAGAATTAATTAACTATTCATTTTATTCTTTTCAGGATTATGATCAATTTGACATGGCTAATGAAATTGACACATTGGAACAGTTCCTGAAAATGGAAGTTCCAAATATTATAGAAAATTCTAGCAACGGAACTGCAAAGGTATGTCAATTAGTGATGGGCGATATATCGATATACGATTCGATTATATCGATAGTTCAGAACAATGCGATTATTCGATAGTATCGGAGCAAGTCGATTATTTTAATCGATTATTATAAGTCGATTATTTTAATCGATTATTATATCGATTATTATAAGTCGATTATAACATCGATATAATATATCGACTTGCACAAGTTGATTATAAATGTTCGACTTTTGATCTACCCCTTCAATAATTCGACTTCGACTCGTGTCAGTCGGTTCTTAGAATTCGATTTCAATACAAGTTGATACTTGCTACTAAAAGTATAGTTGGATATACGGATGAACCATGGCCAATATGCATTTAGGTACCTACCTACCTAAGTATAATACAATATTATATTCATACACGACGCCGTGCCGGACAACACCACAACGATGATGCAGTCAGTCAAATGATTAGTGATCGCTCCATTCCTTGCAATTTTTATAACCTAATAGGAAAACCAAGTAACTGCCAGAAAATAATAATTTAGGAATAATTTAAACTTCTAAGATAAAATTTTGTGGAAGATTTTATTTTTATTTATTTATTCATTCATTCTTAACTGTACATTGATTACAAACAATTACATAAAAGGTATACATTCAATACGTATTTTTATTTTAATAAGGAACAATAATTACATAAAAAAATACATGCATTACAATGTTTCATAATATAAAATCATATAACCTAGGTCCTAAAATACTCCCGAACATGGATTGAAATATAATTTCCGCTATATTACTAAGCTAATGAAAATGAGTGGATAGCAACAAATACAAGTATTAATTATAATAAATACAAAATTACTATACCTACATATTTTTATTGTTTAGCAGATGTAAGTGATGTCTATTTATTGTACGGTACGGTATTTAAGTAGTTTACGTACAAATAAGTTAACGAGTAGAAGTACATTGTCCGCTTATTCTCCGAAAATACTTTGCTTTACTTGATTAATAAATTTCTTCGTTAGATTATATGTAATATCTTTTAAAGAGCGTTACTAGGTTTTACTATTAAGCTGTCTACAAGTAGAAGATCTCTTAGTAAAAAGAGAGACACTACTCGCGTAGTTACCTGAACAATTTTGTAGGCAATATTAATATGAGAACGTGAGCATTCACATTTCACAACCGCATCCTTCAACGCATAAAAACAAACTGAAATAAAGCGTGAGGAAGTGAGAGGGGAGTAGATGCGTACGTTTCGTTGAATCGTTGACGATAGTTTTGTACTTCGTTTTTCCGAATATAATACTATCGTAAGACACGAAAATAACCGACTTCAAAATAATCGATGTTTGTGTTATTCATACCACGCTACAAATAATCGATACTACTTCGATATATCGATTATTTTTTACAAGCGAAGTCGATTATTTATATCGATTGTGAATTGTGAACGACTTCGATTATTTCGATTGTAAAATATGATACTATCGCCCATCACTAATGTCAATACGTGTCCTAGTAGATTAGGCGATCACCAAGGCCTCTCTTCAATGATAAAATAATTATGCAGTAAGAGTGCGGCTGTTATAGGATCTACCATTCCTGTGATGTCCATGGATAAGGGACCATGATGTGCAGTGTAGAGGATAACTTGCATGTTTATTATTGTTTTTTCTATTAGTCTGCTGGTTACCCCGCAAGTGGTGTTGGGAATTTCTGGGATGCTATGTTCGTTAATATACACATCACACAGGTATCAACACCAATAGACAAGTAATTTTTTTTTGTATAAAACATTTTTACTCCCTTGCTATGCGCAATATGATTGTTTCTTAATGATGAAGTAGATCGGTAGTGGAATTTAAGACTTTCATTTCAGTTAAATGTCTGAAGTGTTCTGAATAGGCTATATACTACAATTCTTTATTTCTACATTTTCAATGTTTCTGATTAGAAGCTCTGTCACGTAGTATGTAATTTTTTTTCCATTACATCATCTCCCATTTTACATCTTAAATTCAGCGTTGAGGTTTGCCACCCATCCTGAATGTCTTGATTTTATACTGGCACGAAGAGGACAGTTTCTTACATACAGCTGATCTGCTGGCTACCCCACTTGTGGGATATGCCGTGATGGTATAGTAGTAGTAGTATCTCCCACGAATGGGGTATGCGATGGGTGGACCATGTGTAATGAACATGTAGGTTTTTCTCTCCGTGACATAAATAAATTAGCCATTTAGAATGGGTGACATTTCTCAAATATTTACTTGATAATATAGACATTTTATATTTATTTCAGAGTGAAATCGTACCTAATTCAGAAAAAGCCGAAGCGCCTGTAGATCAAATTGAAACTAATGGTATATCAAGTTCAAGAGAAGCATCTATCGAAGCTGAGGCCAAACCAAGTGAAGAGGAACCTAAACCAAATGGAGTGGAAGAACCTGATAAAGTAGTAGATGGGGAAGAAGGTGAGGAGGAGCCAGAACAGGAGGTCGTAGAAGAAGAAAGTGTTGAGAAAGCAGAGGCTGTTGTAGAAAGTGAAAATGTTCCCAAAGAAGCATCTCCTTCAGAAAACCTAATCAACAGTGAAAAAGCAGCAGCAGATTGAACAGACCAATATTAAGTGCAATGTTAAGATGCAGGTCTTGTCTTGTCTTTATCGCTATCTTGTATTTTTTTATTATGAGATTATCCTGTACCAAATTGGTTTTGTAACACTAATTTATTGTCTTTATTAATTAATACTTTGTATATTTTGGTAATAATTATCGGTTCCTTAAAAATCGCTTAAAAGTATCCTGCATCTTTCACTTGATGTCAACGCTCAAACCTACGATTTCTTTAATACGCGTGTAGTTTATTTTTTGTACTTCGCATCTCTAATAGATTTAAGACAAAATCTGTAAGACTTTGTAGTAATATGGTGGTGTATGAATTTGTTCATTGCTTTATCATATTATTATAATATATTGTTCATTGCTGTTGTTCTAGTTTATATGTTAATAAGATTAAATTTTATTATTGGACTTATCTGTATGTAATGTTTCCGTTTATGATTTGCGGTTATAAAAATATAGTCGTCAATATATTTCCTATATAATATGTTAGTTATCACATCTTGCCTTGTATTACACATTATAATCAGGGGGCTCAGGGAGTGGATTATGTATTATTGTGATTACAATTGCAGATTCTCTGATTACATGTCTCTAAATTCGGATCATTGTTTATAAGTTTACAACTAGTCATAATTAAGCTGACATTGATTTATACATTGTTTTTATGTAGAGTCTATATTGTGTAAAATTTGTTTAAACATTTATATTAAAAGGTATTTTTATGGCTTAAGGTAATTTCAATAATACAAATTCATGTTCCTAGTCTTCTAATAATGTGGGGCTTTTACTAAGAGAATAAGGGAGCAACCATACAGTTAGTATGTTTTTCTTGTTGTTCTTTCAGTGAATGCCTCATATGATAGTATTGCTTAGATACATAATATTATTTTATGGTTGATGGGTTGCAATGTGTCTGTGGGAAATATTTATATTTTTATCACGTCGCTTTGCCACACGAGTCATTGGTAAGAATGAATTATTCTAAGTTTATTCGTCTCCCACTTCTAACTCCTAACAACCACACTATGTGTAGTGTTTCACATTAAAACATCTATTAGTTACATGTGAACCCTCACACTGTTATGTTTTATTATCAGTCAGTCATTATCAATTCGAGACATTTGCTTTTATTCAGAATACTAATATAGAATATGTTGAATTATTTATTTGAATATATTTGGTTTATTATTCGAAAATCATGTTTTATTTTCAAAACAAGGTAATTCACGCTTGTTGAAGACAATAGTCTTTATAAAGGTATTTAAATTGTTAAAAATATATTGAAAATAGGATTCTATGTAACCTAGATTATCAGGCTGTTAGTTGGTAGAAAGGATTTATTAGTAATGTAATAATAGTTTTGAAAACATTTTGTAACATACAAATTGGTATTTTTTTCATTAAAGTGGTATTATTTCAGTATTATTTTGGCTCTTATATTTTTTATTGCAAGTCCAGAGGTAATTATTAAAATTGGCTACATGATGCTCAGTATTTAGTCTTGTAATTTTCAATTTGCGTGCTTAGAAGTGGGGAAGTATATTGTTAAGGATTTTTGCTATGGTGCGTTAAGTGTACTGAGTAGTTATCATGAGTTTTCCTTTCACTTTATTAAATGAGTTGTGATGCCGCAATTTTCATATATGAAACTTTGATTTATTCAATGTTGTGACATTGCAACACACTCAAAAAGATGAAATTAATGATGACTGGTATTGGCTATTCTGAGCTGTTCTAGGAGTGATATGTTGTTGCAATGGTATAGTAATCTATATAAATATGAAATCTAAATGTATGTGTAATGATATGGGATGCACCACAACATTTTTTTTATCTAACACATTTATTGTGATAGTGTTACATTTGTACTAGATCATGTTGTCTTGTTCATAATCATCTGCACACAATACAGTACTACTTATCACTATACCTATTATTGGAATGAAACAAACATAGGTTGTTTTATAATTGATGTAAATATAATTACCTATTATTATTTGCATCATTTTGGAACAAATTTTATCAGTAGATGCTACACTATCATTATGTATTCTACTTTATAATAATTTACTATAAATATATTATGATTTATATAATTTACAATTGATTTTTACAGTAAAAATAAACTGAACTGACTATTTATAAAGAAATTTGTTTCATTTATTACTTCTATTGTAATTTTAAATACCTATCTGTACATGGGAGAGAAATTTACACTCTGTTTTATTATTTCTAGTGCAACTTTATATGCCTATCTTTATCTGGGAGAGAAATTTGCACTCTGTTTTATTACTTTTAGTCCAACTTTAAATAGGTACCTATCTTTATCTTGGGGAGAAATTTACGCTCTGTTTTATTACTTCTAGTGTAACTTTATATACCTATTTGTGCAATTGGAGAGAAACATACACTCTGCTTTATTACTTCTAGTGCAACTTATCTATCTTTATCTTGGAGAGAAATCTACCCTCTGTTTTGGAATCTAATTTTTTAAAGTTTTTCAGCATGTTTTTCAACACTAAATTAGTTACCAAACTGGATATGAGTCATTGTTATTAATTATTGCATTTTTCAAACTTAAATAACATTAATTAATCAAAAGTTTACATAACATTTTTATTCACGTATGTTACAAAATATAATGAATAATGTTTTCAACACAGGTGAATATGTCATCAAAAAGAGAAAACCTATCTCTCTTTCTTATAAATTATAGGTATGCATAGGTACACCCAATAGAGACCTGTAATCTCCGTAATACAGGAGAGACGATGGTCCTGGCTGGGACATGTTTTCAGAATGCCCAATGATAGTTGGCCAAAAAGAGCGCTGTTCTTCCGTCGGCCCGGGCGTTCCTCTTTCACAATACACCGTTCCTATGACAACGATATCAGAGCGCAGGGAATGTCATGGAAAGAGGTGACGCAATTGGCGCCGAGACGCTGTGAAGGGAGGAGGTTGGTTTCTGCCCTGTACCCCCGAGAGGAGCGTTGAGGGCGATGATGATGATGCATAGGTAGGTTAGTGCACATCATGGATATAGAATAATAAATACGCTAAAGTAATCATGACGAGCCTAGGATATCTCTGAGAGGGGCAGTTTAGTTCGGCTCAAAAATACGATGGCAAAGGGGGTCCAGTGATTCTTGAGGCGCGGTGTCATTCAGTATAAATTGGATTCGCATTCAAGGCAAGTGGGAAGGCATCTGTCCGTTTCAGTACAATTTTTCCATTTAGCAGTAACAATTTTTACTTCATTTGGTACCTATTGTTTTGTAAGTTATAGAAGGGAGTTGACCCCTTGCTGAGTACGCATTTGGTAATTGCTATACATTATTAAAAAAATAGCATGATCCATGCTTATTAGTCTGCCTTGGTTTGCAATTCAGAAATACTTCGGAATGTGTGCATAAGCAATTTTATGTAATATCACACAGTTTTAAGCTGAGCCCAGCTATTTTGAAAAGTTTGCAGTGCTGAATCAAGCAAGCTTTGCGCCCTAGACAACTATACGTTCCAAAATCTATATAATATTTACCTACTTAATCATGTTCACTAGCTTTTAATTCCTGGGTGCTTATTGTGATTGTGTTATTTGCAAAATACTACTATACCATCACGGCACATCCCACAAGTCGGGTAGCCAACAGATTAGCCGCGTGCAAAAAACACGTGAAATAGTAAAGGACAAATAAATCAACTTAATACTGTAAGAAAAACTTCTATCACTCGAAGGATGTAAAATACCACCAAAGTAACGTAGTCGCGAACAGGAACTTCTATAAATTGTAAATTAACATATTATTTAAATACAGTTTAGGTATACATAATTATTATGTATGAGCTCCCTAGGCCATTGCTTAGTATGCCTATTCTCCGACGAGCTCTGTGTGCGGATATACCTTTATAACATTATAACTCACACGTGTAATTATTCTCATCGCTGATTGTCAATTTATGGTTCCCATCCATAAAGATAAAAAGTATGGAGGAACCATCCGCATAAAGATAAAAAAATTAATAAAACGTAAACGAATATTACAGGGTTGTAAAAAAAGAAAAGCAGATCGAGAATTAATAGGAAATAAATATTCATTAAAAATAATGAAATATATTGTAAAAATAAAATCCTTATAGTCGGAGATTGGAGATAGATCACATTTTTATGTATGGGTACTCTTGATAGGATATTACGTATGTTTTTTCTTCCATTTTACTAGCCCACGTCGAAAACGAAATATTGTCATAATATTGTTCATCCACTAATACACGGATTTTTATATTACAAAAATTTTAGTTTTTGGGAAGAAGATACATAATTTTACGTGTAAATGAAAATGATATTAAAAGTTGACAACAATAATTATAATTATTGGCGTTCACACAGTTTGATAGTCATCGTGATAGCGACAAGGGATGGGAATAAGGTATAATCATGTTACAATAATATTATCGATTATATTTCCAGCGATTGAATACTTGAAGAACATCAGCTGTTGTCGATTACTTTTTAATCCGATTACATTGTATTCGATTTGAACGTCCGTTGTGTGCATTGATATTGCACATGTGATTAGAGGGTTATTCCCGAGAATTCCCGCCCGGGAATTCCCGGGAAATTCATTCAATTTTTATTTCCCGTTTCCCGGGAAAAAAGCCAAACATTTCCCGGGAAAAAATACAAATTATTAGTCATGCAGATTGCCATACCGATACCGAAATCTTTGTTTGGTTAACTCTAATAGTCGTAATAAATATAACACTTCATAATCAACACATTATAACGCACTTATCAAATCAGCATTCATCACTTTATGAATCAAAATGATCAGAATAAAATAAGAAATATAAAACATCGCTTAAAAAAATAAAAGTGGCTTGTGCTAGAGTTAACGGTGCACTACGACCCATTGTCAGCAATGGCAATGTGTCGAATATGGCTAAATGCTAGTGCACAATACCTACCATTCTGGTACCGTCACTTACGTATGCAAGCGAGACATGGACGTGGCTGAAGAAGGACGAAAGTGGAATAAATGCAGTAGAGATGAGATCGTTGAGAAGAATGGTTGGTAAAACGCTGCATGATAGACTGAAGAATGAGGATATTAGAAGAATGAATGGATGCAAGAAGAGTGTTGTGGAGAGAATGCGCGTATTTAAACTACGGTGGTTTGGACATGTTGAACGAATGAACGAGGTAAGAATGACAAAGAGGATATACTTGTCTGAAAAATAGGGTGTGAGGAAACGCGGGCGTCCGAGAACCACGTGACTTGATCACGTGGATCAAATTCTCAAGGACGGCCGTGGTTGAGTAAGAGGAACCGACGTGCGTGTATGAGAAACTGTATGAATGTGGAGGAAGCGAATGAAGTGTGTAAAGATATATCTGTTTGGCGTTCTGTTCTCTCTGCCTTCTCCACTTAGGACACGGCGTGAGGGTATAGTATAGTAAAGTATAGCAAAAAATAAATTGGTTATTTATTTTACGTGGAAAAATTATAAAATGCTGACATGTGTTTCTTTCGGTCTGATGGTACAAGGTATACAATAGGTATACAAGTTTAAAAGGAATCCATAAATTTACCAATTTGCATTTTTTTTATTTCTATCGTAGGTATGGTTTTAATTCTTTATTAATGTAAAAACAATATGAGAAAAGGAATTTTTTTTTCTTTGAAACAGTCAAAATACTAATAATGTAAACATATAAACGTAGGTACAAATACCACCACAATTTAATATTCGGACACTTTAGATAAACATTATTTTTTTGGCTTTTTCGGAGAATTTGGTCACACGAGCTGAGGGAGAATCATTTAAGGTAAAGTAAACTCTTTTGAATTGCAAAAACAACATTATGTTTCACTTTTCCATAAAACTTTTACAATTTCCACCTGAAATTCAATATTTTTATAAATTTCCCGGGATTCCCGGGAATCCAGGGAAATTCATTTTCAAATTTCCCGTTTCCCGGGAACAAAACAAATCCGGGAAAAATAACCCTCTACATGTGATCGATGATTAAAAGAATAGTCAGGTATTCCTAAAACAACAAGTCATTGTGTGCATTGATATTGTACATGTGATCGATGAGTAAAAGAAAAGTCAGGTATTCCTAAAACAACATTATTTACCAAACATCTTCAATTCAATGATGAGGTATGCCACCCATCCTGAATGTCTTAATTTTTATGGCATATAGGTACAGTTTGATGTTTATTACATGCAGTTAGTCCGCTGGCTATCTCACTTGTGGGAGACGCTGTGCTGGTATTGATAAATTAATTGATTTCATTCGATTTTATAATAGTATTGTAGTGATCAATTATTCAAGTGGTAGAGTCGATTTGATAGTCGGAAGAAATCGCGCTTTTCCGATTAATTTCTCCTTCTGTATATCGATTAAATTATTTATTATTTATTTATTTATTTATTTATTTTCTCGAAGGGAACAAACAGTCAACACAACAAGTTATGAATCTATTTTTGTGTGTAATCGCTACCTACTTGTAATGAATGTAGGTACACTAAAGAATAAATGAGTAAATTAAAACGATAACTCTGACTAACGATTGCAGAGCTAATCGTAATCTGATTATTTTTTGCCCATCTCTGTGGTTGACAAACAGAGTTGTTTTAATAAAAGATAAACATAGTAAGGATTTGAAAGAGAATAACTTAGAAATACTCAGTGTGTGTAGTGTTGTTTCCCTTTTGGATGTGTTAAATCATTCGGGAATAATGAAATCTCAAAATATAATTACGAATAAAAAAATATTTGCATATTTTAATAATCATTATCTGAGAAGCACGAAATACTGTATGTGCACTGAATCGAGCACGAAAATCGACGAATCTAACCAATTTAAGGGCAGAGAATATGAGTGCAAAGAACTAAAGCCATTTAGTAGTATTCCTGGGCCTAAATCTTTCCCTTTAATTGGAACTCTTTGGGCATATCTTCCAATAATTGGTATGTTTGTGTACATATTTATGAATGAAAATAGTGAAATTAGCCAAAAATATATTAAAGTTACGGTGTAAAATCTTGGTCCTTTTGTCTTCCAACCAAGTGTTAATCTTCAGTATCTCCCAGTTAAATACATTCTCCGTTTCTTAAAAAATCAAATATATGTTTCAGTAAGTAAAAAAAATATTTCAAATATTGATTTATAATTTTGTTGCACCTATTTATTTCTTCAGGAGAATATAATTTTAAAAATCTTTATGAAAATTCTGTTAAAAAATACAAGAAATATGGACCAATTGTGAGAGAAGAAATTTTACCAGGAGTAAACTTGCTGTGGTTATTTAAGGCTGAAGATATAGAGGATTTGATGAGAGCTGTGGGTAATCGTCCAGAAAGAAGGTCTCATGCTATGATCAAGAAATATAGAAAGAGCAAACCAGATGTCTACAATACTGGAGGACTATTACCGACGTAATTTATAATCAATTGATTCATTTACAATTTTATATCAATTACAACGAACCCTAAAAAATATAACAAATTGTGTATTTTTAGTAATGGCCAGGATTGGTGGAATATACGTAGTAAATTTCAAAAGTCACTGGGCAGCCCTCTTAAGGCCAGTATCTATATCAACGCTACTGATGTAATTGTCACGGAGTTCATAAACAAAATTAAGGAAGATTCTTTTTGGGAAAATAATTACAACAAGTCTGATTTCTTAGATTATCTCTCTCGAGTATATATTGAATGTATGTATATATCTACTTATCTTATTTTAAATTAATCCTTTTATAATAATTTCATTTATATTTTTTAACTCCCAGAAGTTTTGGCTGACAAGATAAACTAATTCATTTTGTTCCAGTGATCTACCTCATAGCTTTTGATGCAAGACTCGACGCTTTTTCTCCAGACGAATTGAAGCCAGATTCGTTATCTTCAGAGCTGATAAAAATCACATTAAATATTAATATAAATTCTGCAAAAACCGACAATTTGACACAATGGGTGTTTGATTATTTTCCAACTAAAACTCACACCGAAATGATTCGGGGGCAGGAGAAACTTGAAAAGTAAGAAGTCTTTACATATACCATAATAATATAATACTTGTTTTAATGCTCATCATCTTTTTCTTTAATATCTATATTTATTGTTTATTGAAAATAATATTGTATTGTGTACCTACTTTTGAAATAAATATATTTATTATTATTATTATTATTATTTATATTCTCATTTTTATGCCATTTTTTACAAATTAATGTCTGATCGAATTTGGGTAATCTGTAATAGTGACCTGATCAATTATACTAAGTTCAATATATGTAATTATACTTATACACTTATACAGTGAAACCCATAAACTGGCCAAAAAATCATGCAGACGAGATAAAAACATCTACATTGAAGGAATCTGCAAAGAGGTTGAAGGCCACGCGTTTCGCAACGAATCTAAAGACCTATTCCAGAAGGTGAAATTACTGTCCAAGGAATATAAACCACAAACATGGGTCATCGAGGACGGTGGGGGCACGGTACTGACTGATATAGATGATGTGCTCAATAGGTGGAAGGAATACTGTGCAGAGCTGTATAGGAATGAGAATGTCGAGGAGGAGGTAGACTTAGACCGGAATGAAAATGAACCCAACATCCTCCTAAGTGAAGTCAGAGAAGCGATAAACAAACTGAAGACAAACAAATCGCCAGGGATTGACAACATACCTGCAGAAATGATTAAACTGTTGGGGGATAACGGAATCAAAATCATTCATAAGATATGTAATAGAATATGGGAAACCGGTGAATGGCCGAAGGACTGGGTCCACTCCATCTTCATACCACTACATAAAAAAGGCTCAACAAGTAAATGCGAGAACTATCGGACAATCTCACTAATTTCGCATGCAAGCAAAATCCTACTTCACATAGTCAATCAAAGACTCAAACAATACCTAGAGTCACAGATTCCACAGGAGCAAGCTGGTTTCGTGAAAGGAAAGGGAACCAGAGAGCAAATCCTCAACATAAGACTTCTCATCGAGAAAAGTAGAGAGTTCCAAACTCCAGTGGTTTTCTGTTTCATCGACTACACTAAGGCTTTTGACTGTGTGCGGTGGGACTGCATGTGGAAGGTGCTGATAGAAATGGGAGTACCAGCGCATATTGTGAGCCTCATAAAACAACTATACCAGAGCAGCTCTGCAACAGTTAGAGTCAACAGCATATCCACTTCAGAACTCCAAGTCCAGAAAGGTGTACGACAAGGCTGCATTTTGTCTCCAGTTCTCTTCAATATCTATGGAGAATATATCATGAGGAGAGCACTTGACGGATGGGACGGCGGAGTGAAGATTGGGGGCAGAAGCATATCCAACCTTAGATACGCAGACGACACAACACTAGTTGCCAAGTCTGAGAGTGAGATGGCTCTTATATTTCAGAGAGTAGAGCAGGAAAGCAGAAGGCTTGGACTAGAGATAAACAAAAACAAAACTAAGGTAATGATTGTTGACCGGCACAACCAGCTGCAACGGACAAACGCCTTGTCCGGCATGGAGATTGTGCACAAATTTGTTTATCTTGGTTCAATGCTCTCAGACAACGGAGAATGTGTTGACGAAATTAAGCGACGAATGGCAATGGCTAAGAATGCTATGGCTAGGTTGGATAAAATCTGGAAGGACAGAAACATCTCCAATGCCACAAAAACTCGATTAGTTAGGGCACTAATTTTCCCCATATTTCTGTATGGAGGAGAATCATGGACAATAAAAGCCCGAGAAAGGCAAAGGATCAATGCCTTCGAGATGTGGTGCTGGAGACGAATGCTGAGAATCCCCTGGACAGCGAGAAGGACCAATATCTCCATTCTAAAGGAGCTAAAAGTAGACGACAGGCTGTCCTCCATCTGTCTAAAGCGAGTCCTTCAGTTTTTCGGACACATTGCCAGAAGAGACGACAATAGCCTTGAGAAGCTGATGGTCGTGGGAGGAGTAGAGGGCAGAAGAGGTAGAGGAAGATCCCCCACTAGATGGACTGACCAAATCAAGGCTGCCACAGGTACATCAGTGGTTGGAGCAATGCGTACGGCGGTGTGTCGGGAGAGGTGGAGGACTACAATCCAGAACGTAGTACGGACAAGGAGAGAGGATGGTCACGACCCTCAGCAGTGAGGACATCGACGCAGAAGAAGAACTTATACACATTGAATAGATAAATGTACAACAAAAGGCTAAGTTATACACGGACATCAAATTCAGGTAGGCCGATGGTCGTGTTAAATAATATGCTGCTGACCTACTTTATCCCGACAAAACAAAAATTTATTGCTACTTAGAGGTTGTTTGAATGAGTATTTGAAGTTATTACATTTTATTACATATTAAAAAATAATTAAATAGGTATATAACTTTCCCATTAGTTTTACATCAGTGAAGTCAGCGGAATCAGGTCTAGAATAAACTTTGTGTTTTAATAAATTATTAAACAATGAAACAGAATGAATAAGACATTCAAAATCTATTCATCGAAGCGGTATACCAAATCCTGATTGAGTTGCATTTTTATGGTACGGAAAGGAAAAATTGTATGTTTATTTCTTACAGTGAGTCCACTGACTACCCCAGTTATGGCGATCATCAGGATGGTGTAGATAGAGTTTTAAATATCATGTATTTTTTTAGGGTTGCGCTTAATTTGATTCACAAGAAATTGTTGTCAATTAAAAATAAGGATCAAAAAAATATATTCTCCGTAGAGAAATCACTTTTGGACACATATTTACATGATCCAGATATTGATTGGAAGGATATCGCCGGCATGTCTGTCGACTTGTTACTTGCTGGAATTGATACTGTAAGTATTTCTGTATTTGAATTGGAAATAAGTTATGTACACATATGTAATGTAGGGATATATTTATTATTCTGTTACAACGAAACAAACCTCAGAGTGTTGCTTAACTCTGCTTAGTAGGCCTACCACGAATTTTAAATGACGTTGATAAGACTAGTAATATGTAATATATTTTCAGACATCATTTTCAACTAGTTATGCCCTTTATAATTTGGCCAGAAACAAAGGAGTCCAAGAAAAACTATATAAAGAATCGGTGGAATTATTACCAAATATTGATGACAAAGTTACAGCGGATGTCTTGAGTAAGGCTTTTTACCTGAAAGCTTTCTTGAAGGAGTCATTAAGATTTAATCCTATATCAGTTGGAATAGGAAGAACCATACCCAGAGATATTATCTTATCTGGTTATTTGATTCCAGAAGGGGTAAGATATTATTACTAAGTACCTATTTCACAAGAGTCATTTCGTGATTTTGCAGGGTTAAGATAATTCCACTTTTTAAGCGAATTTACAAAGTTCATAAGATGCAGAATTGTTTTTTTTTTTAAATCTATTTTTATTTTATAAATCATATTTATACAATTAATTTATTATCAAAATGTAACAGAGTTAACAAAACAATATAAAATTTTAAATTTAAAATGTCGTAATTGATAGAAAGTTGACTAATGGATTCCAGCTCGATTAAATAACCAAGGAAACTTTGAAGCGCCTGTGATATAATTTATTAATATGAACTTCCATCAAGAACCGTAGGTCGAAAAATAGAGTACAAAAAATATATATTATTAAATGAGAATTTTAAAAGTATGCAACAATCTTCAGTAAAATCAAAAATATGGACACACCTGTAAAAGGACTTTAGATAAATCTTACTTCTCATAGTGTACCTACACGTATTTAATCGAAACACCGATCCATCATGTAGCCGCTTCAGTCTACTCATAAAATTTATGACAAAGGCACCGTAACATATGGATGAGAATAATAGTAGTACACGCGGTATAACAACAACAGGCTAGTCGGTTCAATATGTAATACTATTACGTATTTCCAACCAACCAACAAACCAACCATTGGACAAGTATCCATGTTTAAGTCAAGGCTCCAAGAGTATTAAGGATAGGTATTGTATTTATTCTCAAGTTACTACTATGTACTATATAATGTATCTACAATATATGAATAATAATAAATAATATAGAAGTTTAAAACATATTGTTATACCTATGTTCTTAAACTACGAGCTAGGGAATATAAGCACCTACGAATGTCTGCCAACATTTTAAACGCATGTTAGTATAAATGAAAATACGAAAATTTATGCTTTAGTCGTTATGG
This sequence comes from Athripsodes cinereus, assembly GCA_947579605.1. Lineage (NCBI taxonomy): Eukaryota > Metazoa > Arthropoda > Insecta > Trichoptera > Leptoceridae > Athripsodes > Athripsodes cinereus. The sequence continues at coordinate 11,003,958 of OX388306.1, read as the reverse complement.
TATTCTTAGACTTTAAAAATAAGACTTAGAAGAAGAGTCATAAACTTCACACTCTTTCCCATTTTTAAACTGGATGTTAAAGAATTCAGCTCATTCTGAATACACCTAAATATTTTGTTTTGTATGTTAGTGTGCAATTAATTACATTTGTTTGGCATATTATTGTACAATGCTAATTATAAAATAAACACTTAATGCAGAAATAAATAGAAAAAGTAATTTCAGAGGAAGGTTGTTGAAAGAGGTGGTTGTCTTAGACAATCGATCTTTATCGAGTGGATGACTTTTTAAAACATAAATGAATAAAGTCACTTAATTGGCAAATACTATAATAATATGCATGTGTATTACGTGTAGTTGGTTAACTGATTTTTCTTCTTGCGTGAGATACCGTATGGTATCTTTTGTACTTTTACATTTTTTTTTTTGTAAGAATTTCATCAACAAAGACGTTGAAATTGCATTTCGAATAATACGAGTATGTCAGAAGTTTCCTTGATTACATAATACGAATATAATAAATCACAAATAACTTTCTATTTTGTTACAGACTGAAGCAGTCACGGTAAATCAGCTATGTAGTAAGCGGCCTGAATATTTTCATAATCCCGAAGAATTTGTTCCTGAAAGATGGCTAAGAAATAGTGACTATCCCAAGCCAACATCTTCATTTGCTTCTTTACCATTTGGACATGGTCCTCGAATGTGCATTGCCAGAAGACTAGCTGAACAAGATATGTACATTGTTCTTTTAAAGGTGAGGTTTTGTACTCAATCAAAAAGTTTGTTATCTATTTGTGCTTGTGAAATTATGAAACCACTAATTTGTAAGAATATTGTAGTAGTGAGTAGTGCCTTGTAGTGAGTATCTCCTCCAAGGGGCATTAAGGGTTGTAGTTTAGGGGAGGATTTTGTCGGGGAAAGCCCTTAAGGCAAATCCTAAGCCCTCTCTTTGAATTTTTCTTTTTGTTTCGTTGAGTCTGGATGATATAGGAGCTCAGCTCTTAAAACATCCAGAGGAAAGTGGTGGGAAACTCTTAATATGAAACCGCGTTTAAAAACTTTTTTTTTTTAAATTTCAGCTTGTACGAGAATTTGAAATTGGATGGAACGGAGATGATCTTGGTACAATTTCGGAAACTATAAATCGACCAGCTGGTCCTGTATCCATAACATTGAAGAGCAGAAATAATTATTGATGATATCTTACACATATTAGGTATTTTTATTAAATAAATAAAAGTGCTTTATTATGTCAAATTTTTTAATTGTTTTTATACAAATATCTATATACATTTTTAATAGTATTGAATTGAAAAAATAAATATTACATACTTATTAAACTTGTTGTGATTGTTTCCACAGCTTTTTTACAATTTTAAGATACATGTTAAAAAATAATGAAAAATCAATTGATATAAATATAATATTTGCATGTATATATCTATATCATTCCATCAAATTTATGGTGAATTGTATTGGTACGAATTTCATTGAATTTTATTATACGATAATATAAATAAATATATAAAAGATTTATAAATACAATAAATATATAGTCATATACTAGAAATCCACTCCAACAAAATAATGCGTAACGAGTTTATCTAAAATTCACCATACGTACGCTATCAACAAACACTTATAGTACATCTTTGGCTATCAGTGATGGATTGGATATTTAGTGACGCCAAAATGGTTCGGATTCTTTTGAATTGGCTTGATAACATTTATATTTGAAAAATAAATGCTTAAATTTTATTCCAAATTTTTAATAATTACGAAGTTATACATTTTTTTTTATTTGTCTTACCAGTCTAGAGCTCTAGACCTATGGTGTGATGTTTAGAACAATAAAAATAACCATACGATACTGATAGACGCGATGCACTAGATCTCCATAGTGTTTGGTCGCCTTCACTAATCGTGTGAAACATATTTCATAGAAATATAACACGTAGTAAAAATAAATAAAATATTAATATACAGTCATAATAAAATGAATATATTTTTATGAAGGACAGCTTGCATGTTTTATATGCAGCTGGTCTGCTGGCTACCCCACTTGTGGGATATGCCGTGATGGTATAGTATAGTATAGTATAGTATTTTTATGAATAAATATATTCAAAAAAAATAAATATAATTTTATAAAATTTAATATTCTGCATTATTTCTTCATATGCGCCCGTAAAAAATCAGAACAGTTTATTGTGTGGTAATATTGGGTATTTTTCTAGAGGTATGGAATAGCGAATAATAAAACATTACAAAACTGTGGTAACGGCAATAGTCATGATTTTCTTGGAAAGATCACGATATACAATTTAGTACCTATTTAAATTGATTTCAGGTATGTGAACTCTGAATGTGGTTCGAAAAGTGTGCAATCTGCGAATTCAGGTATGTGAACTCTGAATGTGGTTCGAAAAGTGTGCAATCTGCGAATTCAATTTTCGATCACATTTTTCTAACAGCTTAGTATGTAGGTAAAGCGATAATGCTTTACATCACATCCGCACAAAAAAAAAAAAAATTGTGCCATTATAAATTTTGAAAAAGTTCGTTCCGCGAAGTTAGAATGTTAAATCCCCTTAATTGCTTGTGTCACAATATGCTGTGTGGTTTTGTGTGCTTTTTAATTAGCACTAAAGCTCTTCCACATATAATAGCATTTAATTGGGATACCCCAAAGTTTTATTTATAGCAATCTTCATTGAACATTATAACATTCTGGCCGGCATAATTCAAAATGTACGAGTATGTAATACAATAACTGACTTACTCTTACATTAATCTTATTTGCACATACTAAATGACTTGACGTATGACATGCTATTTTATTATGTATTTTGAATTATTTTAACTCTTATTCAAGTTTACATGAAAGAATTTTATTCTAAGTCATATTTGAAAAAATGTATTTTGATATTTGTATTTTTTTTCTAGTATTGCCCCAGAACAGATTTTAATCTAGTGGGGCAATATATTCCATTATATTGTTTTTTATGTTAATTTTGTATGCTCTATTTGGAATAATAAATAAATAAAAAAAAATAAAAATGTGTAAAATATAAACCAACATGGAATAAACAAATTGGTAAAAAATCAATCACAAAATAATAAAATAAACTTTTGAGGAATTTTAAGAACGCTTTATAGATTTACTTTACAACAAATGTATCAATTTTAGATTGATGGCAAAACAATTCGTAAAAATTAGCCTTATCCAAGAATGAAATTTAGAAAAAATTGATGCCGCATAATGCGTAAATGTTCATCAAATGAATCACGATTTACCAATTGAATTACCACTATTTGAAGGCATTTTTCCAATAACAGTCTATTTGTATTAAACGGTAAAACAAGCCGATTACAAATTCGCAGTTAGATCTGAAATCGGCTATTGTTGGTTTTAATTTGACAACCAAACTTCTAAGAAAACACCTTTATAAATTGTATAATATAAAAAAGGTACAAATATTTAAATATTAATCACTAGTTATATAACTATTTAAATAAATATTTAAGGTGATTGTCATGTGCACTAGTTGCAACAGCCATTCATAGTTTGAAAATTAAAAATAAACAAGGAGTTTAAGTCTTTAACACATCGTTTTTATAAGAGACCGCATGTGGTATGGTTAAAAGAGTAAATTCAATATTCTTTGAATACGATCAAGGAAATTTTCAATTAATTATCCAGAATTGATTAACTAATTTAAATTTAATGATTGTAAACATACACTTCAGGAGATATCACAGGTACACCATATTCCACTTGTGGTTTTTCTGGAGGGTAAGGGAACTCTGGTGCTAGAGGTGGTGGTGGAGGTGGGGGTGGTACAACTTTTGGTGGTGGTCCATATTCAACGTGTGGTACTTCTGGTGGATATGGTTTGAGTGGTGTAAATGGTGGTGGTGGTGGTGGAGGTGGGGGTGGACTTACTTTTGGTGGTGGTCCATATTCAACGTGTGGTACTTCTGGAGGGTACGGGAACTCTGGTGCTAGAGGTGGTGGCGGTGGTGGAGGTGGGACAACTTTGGGAGGTGGTCCATATTCAACGTGTGGTACTTCTGGAGGATAAGGGAACTCTGGTGCTAGTGGTGGTGGTGGTGGTGGCGGTGGTACAACTTTTGGTGGTGGTCCATATTCAACGTGTGGTACTTCTGGAGGGTAAGGGAACTCTGGTGCTAGTGGTGGTGGTGGTGGCGGTGGTACAACTTTTGGTGGTGGTCCATATTCAACGTGTGGTACTTCTGGTGGATATGGTTTGAGTGGTGTAAATGGTGGTGGTGGGGGTGGGGGTGGACTTACTTTTGGTGGTGGTCCATATTCAACGTGTGGTACTTCTGGAGGGTACGGGAACTCTGGTGCTAGAGGTGGTGGCGGTGGTGGAGGTGGGACAACTTTGGGAGGTGGTCCATATTCAACGTGTGGTACTTCTGGAGGATAAGGGAACTCTGGTGCTAGTGGTGGTGGTGGTGGTGGCGGTGGTACAACTTTTGGTGGTGGTCCATATTCAACGTGTGGTTCTTCTGGAGGGTAAGGGAACTCTGGTGCTGGAGGTGGTGGTGGTGGTGGCGGTGGTACAACTTTTGGTGGTGGTCCATATTCAACGTGTGGTACTTCTGGTGGATATGGTTTGAGTGGTGTAAATGGTGGTGGTGGAGGTGGGGGTGGACTTACTTTTGGTGGTGGTCCATATTCAACGTGTGGTACTTCTGGAGGGTACGGGAACTCTGGTGCTAGAGGTGGTGGCGGTGGTGGAGGTGGGACAACTTTGGGAGGTGGTCCATATTCAACGTGTGGTACTTCTGGAGGGTAAGGGAACTCTGGTGCTAGTGGTGGTGGTGGAGGTGGGGGTGGACTTACTTTTGGTGGTGGTCCATATTCAACGTGTGGTACTTCTGGAGGGTATGGCTTAAGAGGTGCCAGTGGTGCTAGTGGGGGTGGAGGGGGTGGTCTCACTGTGGTTGGTGGTCCATATACTTCATGAGGAACCGCTGGTGGATACGGATACGATTCTCTCTCTGCTGGGTATGGAAGTGAATACACAGGTGCTTCTCTTTTTGATCTTTCAAATGTAATTACAGGTGGTGGAGGTGGTGGGACGGGTGGTTTAGGTTGATTACCTTTTTGTACACCCTGGGCCACACCGGCCACTAGGGCTACTAGTAGAATTAATTTCTGAAATAAAATAAGTTCATGTTAATTTAAGAAAATGCAAGTGTTGATTTTTTATCTTTTTTTTGCTGCTATGCATTTCCTTTATTTTTATTTTCGTAATTTTCAGGGACACAATAAAAGTTCATACAATAAATATCGCAAATTTAAATTGACAAATATACCTCAAGTTCTCGCAAACTTCCACAAATTCAGACCATTATTGGCAATGATTAAGATATATGCAGCAGCCGTAGTTAAAACACATTTTAGTGTTAATGAGTCGTCTATAGTCGAACGACTGTGAAATGTGTTTTGACTAAGGCTGCCGGTATTCTTGAAAAAATCCTGTTACACCTTTAAGATAGCGATAAGGTTATTTTTCTGAATGTCTTCTTTTTTGCCACCTAGAGGATAACCGTGCATTTATTACATTTAGTTTATCAACTGGTTAGCTCACTTATGGTAGATGCCGTGATGGTATAGATGATATAGATAAATACAAATAAAAGTTAATTCATGCTGAAGAATAGGTTTGGCACATATTTTTATAGGTTTTCATGGGTTTTGTAATAAATAAATATTCGTAGAATATTCTTTTCACAAATTTCACATCTCTAAAATAGCAAAAAGGCATGACTTTCATTCTCAATGCCTTATTTTTATGGTATAAAGGGAACAACTTGTATGTTTATCACATGCAGTTATACACTGGCTACCCTGCCATCCTTTTACAAGTGGGAAATGCCAACAAAGTGTAGATTGAAAAGTTTGTTACAGACTTTCCGGCGAAGAACAATATTCTCACTTATAAGTTAGTTTTAAGTGGCCTGTAAAGATATTTGACATTTCAACTCTGCGATGAGATATGCCACCCATCCTGAATGTCTTGACTTTTATTGGTAAGAAAATGACAACTTACTGTTGGCCACATTTTAATTCCACAAGTTTAATTCAGTGGTTCTTAACCTTTTTTGTTCAATTCCCCACTTTTTAGAGAGCCAAATCACTATTCCCTGCCGTCTTTGAAAATTCAATTTTAACCTATGCAGTATTTAGAACTAAGACATTTTACAGCCTTTAACTTCTATTTGCATAAATTAGATTATTATTACTAACAGTTAGAACAAATCTTTTGTAAAGTCAGGAATGAATGTCTTCTAATATATCTGTTTTATGGATATATATTTCATATTTTTAATGGACAAAATATTTCTGTTGGAATTAAAATTTATAGGATAGAAACAAATGCACGAAATTCCTCACCTGGCAACTTTGCCATTCCCCACAGGTTTAGAAACACTGGTTTAATTAATAATATTAGGTGAAAATAATTGTCACTTACCATCGTCCTCAGTGTTTGAGGTATATTGTTATACTGAGTATATATTCGCGGTTTTGTTATTTATATTCATAATATTCAAACCCTTAGGGGATCTATAGGTTGTCAATGATGAGTGATTATTAAAAATACATAAAATCAGCTAATGATACCAGACCTGTCACCAAATTGTTAATTGCCGCTGTAGTTGGAATAAGGGCTTATAAACCGAAATTGCGTTTTTAGGTATAACTATTTAAAGTTTTCAATTGTGTCTCTTCGATAGTATTCACATTATAATATGACCAGTCAATTATACGTTAATATTCTTATATTTTTTTAATAAAATGTAAACAAAAAAATATATACCTAAGCGTAACCAAAAAAAGAAATCTCAACAAATCTTGATTTCTTCTCGATCAGCAAGGCAGAGTTCAGAAGGGGTGTAAGGAGTACACTGAATTCTTGATTCTAAAGAGAGACAGAGATTCGATCAATTCATAATTTGAACTATTTTAATCTCAATTGTTTTAATTCTTAATTATTATATATTCTTATAAATTCTATTGTAGTGTAATTTTAAGCTTCTCATTTTCACGAGGTTTGTTTTGATTTTTGCATTTGATATGGGTGGGGTGAGTTTGTGTTATAACTGTTTACTTGCAACTTTACTTGTTCGTCATACGCTTCGGTAATTTGCGGGACCTTGATTGGTTTGTTTTCTGGAAAAATATGACTGTTAATATTTGTTAATTTAAACTGTTTGTGTCCTTTAAGAGGAATAAAATAAAAAAAAAATAAAAAAAAAATCATAGTCATAGGCAAGACAATTCTTTGAATAAATAGCTCATGGGTTCACGGATCCATGATTTAGCTACCGACTCAACTGTTATAGTAATCAATGTGATCAAATTGTATATTTCCATTCAACAAGTCCCTAGTTACTAATTTGTGTAATAACGTAATCAATATCAACTTTATTGCATGTAAAAATATTAAGACGCAGTGGTCGGTAACTCGATGATAGAGTTTCGGACTTGCAATCGAAAGATCCCAGGTTCGATTAATTTTGCTGCTAACCTATTCCATCTTCTCAACACAACACAAAACATATTCATTACTGTATTTGGGGTTCGGTTTATATTTGAATACAAATTCTTTTTTTCAAAAATATTAAGAATTTATTAGTGGATATAATATATTATGATGTATCACTATATTTGCCTATAATGGTACTCATCTTAATGCGGAGAGGAAAGAATTTTTGTGACAGGTTCAATGACAATAGTAGACTTAGTACAAGCTTTACTTTACTAAAAATAAGTGAGAATGAAAGCATTTATTGTAGTGTTTCTGCCAACAGTGCTGTTCCACATTCAAGCATTATGTATTTGATGTCATGTCTATAGAGGTAATCTAGTTTAATTTATGCTAACGTTACACGCCTTATATTTTTTAAGTGGTAAGTGGGATATTGTGATTGTAGACAAGAGTGTTTCGGAGGGTATATTTGGGTTTAATACAAATTCAAACTCTTCTTTATGAATGTATTGTCGTTATGAGAGCAATGTGCCCATTCATATTAATTACATTGTATTGTAAAGGGCCACAGCATTGCTGCTCATAATGCTCATGTCTTTTGCTACCATGTTTATTTTTAAGATGTGCCTATATGTTGGGCCTACTGGCCATAACATTATAATATTATGTAGATTGTCGAAAAGTTCGTTTGTAGTCAAATGGGTGGGTACCTAGAAAAATGCAATTTAAAATTAATAAATAAATAGAGTTTCCATAGATTTGAAATATCCATTATTTATTAGTTGTATCCCGTGGAGCACCCGGTAAAGAATTGGTCTCCCACTCTTCTGCGTAAGTTTTCGAGTGTCCTGTAAAAGGCAGGTGTTCGAAAAAATTAAGACATTATACATCTTAAATTCAGCGATGAGGTTTGCCACCCATCCTGAATGTCTTGATTTTATATTGGCACGAAGAGGACAGTTTGCATGTTTCTTACATGCAACTGCTGGCTACCCCACTTGTGGGATATGCCGTGATGGTAGATTATTTATTAGTATGAGCGTGAAAAAATGTACTTTTAGGTAAAGGCTATTACCTCCATTAATTTTTATGATACGGCAAGCCTTATTTCTAATTGTGTACTAAACACCTACATTTGTAATAAATACATTACAAATCTCACTTATGGGAAAAGCTGTGATGGGATAGATAGGAAGATTGATAAATTTATATGAAATAAAAGTAATATGACTGTTTTAAATATCAAATATATTATGCCAATATATATATTTCAAAATAAAACACAATTTCATATTAATTGATTAAACTTAAATACAAATAAACATTAAATAATATATTGCATTGCATCATATAAATAGAGATAATATAATTATAAGGATTATGCATTAAAATAAAGTAAATCACATATCTAAATAAGGTATATTTGATTTTTTTTTTCTGGAATAGTTACATAATTAAAAGTATCTTTTTCAATCAACTATAAATGTTTATGAATAGGTTCTTCGGAGATATAATTTCTCGAAACTAAGGTAACATTCTTGTAATACATATTTCTTCAACAAATGTTTGTATATTTAATATTTTTTCAGATAAATGTTGGTTTTTTAAATTTCAATAATTTATCCTCAAAAAATAAAACTTTTTCCTAAAATTTCATTAATTTGTCAAAAGATGAACATATTTACTTTTATGCACATTTATAACGTTACTATATATAAAAATATTTAACCGTTAATCAAGCTATAAATAAAATATAATATAATTAACAATGTTAAGTATTACATAAATATTGAGACTTCGAAACAAGATTCCATTGAAGATGTTTCTCTTAGCGTATAAATATACGCGATTAAAATAAATGTAACCAATACATTTTCTCAATGAAAAATCATTCAGGAAATCTCCCTTAACTAAAATAAGTTAATAAAACTTAGTGGATACAATTACATACATATTTTGTTAACATTAATTTATACATGATAAGAGTTCATATTATATTTGGTAATATGTACTCTTATTTTATCGCAGATGAATGCAAAAACGACCTTATTTCATACGAAAAATATGCAAATTGAATTTGGTGGTTTTTACATATTTTCATTTAATAATATAAATCTAGATTTTATTAAAAAACATAATGATCTAGAGTTTGTGTGTTCACATTGTGAAAAGACATTTTAAACATATTTGATATTAATAAAACACTGTTTTACTTTTCACTATTAATTTATTATTACTCAAGCGCTTTCGTCAAGTTAGCTTGACATTTTCAAGAGAACTAATTACAAGAAATTTTTTTCTCAAAGTCACATGCAACAACAACATTTTTTATATGTAGGTACCTAAAAACAGAAAATAAGGGGTAAGGAAGTAAGAGTAGTTAAGACAATGGTGGATGAACAATTGGTTTCAACAATGGTGATGAATGGGGTATTTGAATATTTACTATATCTTTAAAAAGATATAGTAAATATTCAAATACCCCATTCATCACCATTGTTGAAACCAATTGTTCATCCACCATTGTCTTAACTACTCTTACTTCCTTACCCCTTATTTTCTGTTTTTAGGTACCTACATATAAAAAATGTTGTTGTTGCATGTGACTTTGAGAAAAAAATTTCTTGTAATTAGTTCTCTTGAAAATGTCAAGCTAACTTGACGAAAGCGCTTGAGTAATAATAAATTAATAGTGAAAAGTAAAACAGTGTTTTATTAATATCAAATATGTTTAAAAAACATAATGATATTTTTTTTGTAAAATGTATAATATTTTTGTTGATCCTTTAGAATGGCACTAAATAATATTATTATGAAGTCATAAACCTAACAGAAATAGTAATAAAGTACAATGTGTAATACTTCTAATACATAGTTGGCTGGAAGGGTTGGCTGGAAGAAATCGCACATGCGATAAGCCCGTCTTTTGGTAGTTTATTGGAACAAAAACTTGTACACATTATTATATTGATGCCAATAAAGCTTTATTTATTATTTATTTATAGTATGTATAATATATAAAAAATTATAACAATTTGGAGAATAATTTGCAGATTTTTATATAATTACTAGCTGACCCGGCAAACGTTGTTTTGCCACATACATTATTTCTAGGAAATATTCTTTTTGAAAATAGGGGTTGATGGTGGAAGGGTGAAAATTTAGGGCTGTATGTATTTTTTAATGCCTCACCATAAAAACACAAAAATAAAAAAAAAATGTCCAAAAAAAAATCGTGGTGGACCACCCTTAACTTTTAGGGGTATGAAAAATATATGTTGCCGACTCTCAGACCTACCCGATAAGCACACAAAATTACACCAAAATCGTTCCAGCCGTTTCGGAGGAGTATGATAACAAACACCGTGATACAAGAATTTTAGATATTAGATTGTATTCAACGATATTTTTGATGTGTAATTGAAATGAAAAGAATTTGAGATGCAATAGAGCGCATTAGTGTGACATGTGGTTTCTTATACCTACGAGGATTTACATAAGTATAATGATATAATACATATCAATGTTTTATACTGATGTATTCTGTGTATGTATGTACATAGATAATAATAATATATTCAAGGAAGATATAAATAGACAAATACCTATTAAAATAATGATTGAGGTGACCATTTAAGGCGTACAGTACCTACATACATAAAAAGGTATTATAATAATAATATGTATATAAGAGTAAGTGGATGGTTTTATTAATAATATATATTGCAGTGTAGTGGTAGTTAGCTAAGCTAGACTACGTAGAGCTGACAAACCTTTCCTCCTACGCGAGCCTTGATCGGCCGTATACGGAGTTATAACGGAGGTCGATATACTAACGCCTTATGCTTTAGGGTTGATAACTTTGTTTATTCTTATTAAGTTATAAAAAATAATAAATGTTTGACCTTTTAAAAATATCATTTTTATCAATATGAAAAATATATAATCTTTATGATATTTTTTTTCAAGGAAGCAAAAAATGGTGCTTTAATTATGCAACTTTTTTTATTGATTAGTTACATAAGATTAGTTTTGCAATATCTTTCCAAGTCGAATTTCATGCCACTAATTAAGCAGTAAAAAAAATGTGAAACTGAAATATTTCAATTAATTATGGTGGTTTACAAAATAAAGTTTAAACAATATTTAAAAATATCATAGTTGTGAAATTCACAAATTTATTGTGTTTCATGAAAATTATCAAATCTGGATGTCCCAGAAGACTTGTAAAAAGTTTGAAGATATTAAGATAAATAATATATATTTTTAACTTTATTTACTACACTATTAATGTGAAAGATTGGTAAATAAGTCACATAAATGCGCGTGAAACAATAGCTATTGATGCTTTGTAATGGAATTTAATATTTTTTTTGGCTATTTTTCAGCATCTGTGAACCCTACTAAAGTCACGTACATTTTGTCAATATAACCTCGTATGTTATTTTTCCTTTGGTCCACTTCTGCTGCCCACTCAATAGATTACTTTGCACCAAGTGGTTCGATGGCTGGCTGATTTACATTTGGCCAGATGTGGGCTGATCACTATCCTCGACAAACTAACAGATAATATAATGAAAATTGAAAGGAAAATGAAGCTAGGTCAATTATATAGTAAATATTACATAGAAAAAAAATCAGTTTTGTCATAGGTATAACCGTATCTTATAAAGGTATAGGAATTGTTATTTTACGTAATACCAAACCGATAACATCATCAGACTTAAATAAAGCTATTTTATTTATTGTAATATATAATATTCAGTAGTACAATATGGCACCATAAAAATATTCTCAAAAAACAATAATAAAATATTTTCTTATTTGTTTGTTTTATGTTTGTAGTAGGTATAAATCTGTACAATTTATATAAAAAACATATTACACAAGTTTGTCTCTTTGTCACATAATTCTTATACAAACTACATTTGAATTTGATTATAATTTGAATAGTGTTCATGTAGGTAATTATTTTTTCAACCATCATTGTTCACTAAGAAGCACATAATTAAGTACCTGAGTAGGTACCTACGTACACTCATTATTACGAAGTTACATATAAATATTACGATTATTGTTCAAATATATTGCGTTGGTGTTGCAATGTCAAGGCGGCCATCAGCCTTAGGAGCAACATTCCTCATATGTGTTTCTGTCTCACAGAAGGAGTTGTTATAACACATCAATAATACTAGGTGATGTAATAAAATAGTATCACAAATTATGTATTCGTAAACGTACCTATGACACTAATGTTTTATTGTAATGGTCTAGGATCATATGGAGTGGCGTTATGACCAACGTATCTGTTATTCTTTCTATGAACGAATCCAGATCCTGGAGATGTATTATAGTAGATTACCCTTCTGATACCAAATGGATCCACATAACCAAAGCTTCCCGTCCTAGTTTGTGATCCAGAATTCTCTTCTTCGTGATATTGTTTTGGTAAGTAATATCTGAACCCACTTTTCGTCACTGAGATTCCATCATATTGAGAGTATTGTGGATCGTAGCCATTTCCAAGTTGATTCTCATTGTATCCTCCGTACTTGGTTGTTTGATATCTGCTTAGTGGTCTAGTACGTCTGTAATCGAAGTTGTCGTATCGATCTACAGGAGTATTTTGAAGACTGTAAGGATCTAAGTCGAGTGTCTTAGTAGAATAGAGGCTTTCATCTTCGTAACTGACTGCATGAGGAGACGAATAGTATTTCTTCTTATACTGACCGAGAGAATTTGATGTGATAGCTACGATTGGAGCTGGAGTAGTGGCATACTTTATTGTGCTCGATGGGGAGTATGTGGAAGATACTGCTACTGGAGGGATGTATGATGATGAAATGGACGAAGATACGAAAGGTGTCGATGTGGTTGAAGATATTGGAGATAAGTAAGTTGGCGATGATACGTCAGCAGCTATTGGAGATTCTGTGGTAGAATAGTAGCTTGGTGGACGTTGTGTAAATGGTGCAACCACTAACGGGGCGACAGTAGGTCTGAAGTCATACTCTGGTGTATTAGTACTGCTTTCGATAGAATTGTGTGACAGAACCACAACTGGTGGGTTTGATGGTGGAAGATAGGCATTGTCATACGATGGTGAGGGTGTCACGGCCACAGCTACAGCTCTGACTGGCTCTTGTGGTATAGTAGGTCTCCCAACACCTGGTGATACTAATATACCAGCTTGAGCGGGAACTTTTTTGCTCGACTTGATTGCATCCTGCAAATAAGAGAGAAATAATTTAGAAAATGCGGTAAACAGTCTATGTAAAATTTATATAATAATCTATTGAAATTATAAATACCTCGATTGGACGATTTTGGCCAACGTATACAGTCTTTGATTTCAAGATCCTGTATCCCTCATTATCTGCTATATAATCTCTCAATCTCAAGTACCCATCAGCATCAATCCAGCCATAGGAACCTGAAATGCATTAAAAACATTAATGTGTACATACGAATATTGTAGAAGACCAGCATCTCCCAAAAGTACTTAATACTCTCTTTTGATTATGGTCATCCATATTTTGATTATGTTTCCTACCGTATTAATGCATTGAATTTATAGTGAGTTGTTTTTCTATATTTGTGAAACAACTATCAGAGAGTAATTGGATTCAGAAATGTATATATTTTTATTTCATTACCAACGACAGTTCCATCTTGAAGTCTCTTCTCCTTCCGGTACTGTCCACTTTGTGTTTGATACTTGAAATATCTCTCCGGACCCTCGTCAGTCTGAATGTGGTATTGACCATTTGGGGCGCCACTCCAGCCGGATTGCGAGCACACTACTGAACACACACATATCTGAAAAAAAAATACGGAAATATATTACCGACTAACAAATAGGGATTTATAAGAAATCATTAGTTCATCGAATAAACTGATTATTCAGGACGATATCCTCCTACTAATACTATCAATAATTGTGGATAGCTGTAGTCTTGAAGACCTACTACTACTACTAGGTACTACTACTATACCATCACGGCATATCCCACAAGTGGGGTAGCCAGCAGACCAGCTGCATATAAAACATGCAAGCTGTCTTCTCCGTGCCAATATAAAATCAAGACATTCAGGATGGGTGGCAAACCTCATCGCTGAATTTAAGATGTAAAATGTCTTATTTTTTTGAACACCTGCCTTTTACAGGACACTCGAAAACTTATGGAGAAGAGTGGGAGACCAATTCTTTACCGGGTGCTCCACGGGATAAAGAAGAAGACCTAATTTTAGTAAATAACAAGGCGATATCAGTCGCTACTTACTGGAGTGAAAAAAATTACGGCAGACACAGAAAGTAAGTAAAGTATCTATGACTTGTTTATAGTAGACACAGGAGTTAGACAATCGAATCATTTGATGATAAAAATCAATCTCAATACCCATATAAGGAATATTGTACTAAACAGTTCAACAGAGTTCGTCGGTAGCCTGGAGGTAGAGTCTCGGCCTTATGAACATGAGATCCGTGGTTCGATTCCAGGTGCCGGCAAACTCCCCTTTCACGACACAAGCTTTTAGTAGCTTACTGTGAAAGGTGTATAAGGTTGTATTTGAGTTTATAACAAAAACCCAGATATATCTTTAAAAAAAAAAAAAAACATAGCGTAGGTACTACACGTTGACCATATTTGCTATGGACATCATTATGTTAATATTGTATTCTTTATTTATTATATTGTACACCGTGACTACTTGACATAAATGTTCATATTTTTAAATTCATCAATGGCAAGGACATGAACAATAATAATTTGTATTCAAAGTAGAAAATAACGAATGCGTTGTATGTACCAAAGTGGGTTAGAATAATAAAAGTTGTCATTTTATGTATTGAATAAGTACGTACATGTAGGGATACGTAGCCGTGATGAACAATTACACAGTGCTAGTGCAACTAAACAGGTGTGTCTTATTCTATACACGTATGTGGTATAACATATCAGTCATAGAATATTAAGTGGCTATAGTGAATCATTATTGTGGTAAAGATGGGATATTTAGATAAATCAAATATATCAATATCATAACGACGATAAAATCTCATCTCATTTCTTATAAATTAAAGTTAAAGACTACAAAAGTCGGTAAAATAATTTCAGTAACAAAATATGCTTATTTTTATCCTCCATAGTTGTATATAAGACAAAAATATTGAAACTAATGTTATTTATGAAAATTTGCATTCATTAAGTTTTTTCGTTTATAATAAAATTATACATCTTACTTATTAATGAAGTTACGAGAATTACATATTAAATGAAAACAATATAAAAATGAAACATTTTCCCTAAATTATATCCCAGTCAACGCATATGGTTTCGAAAGTTAGCCTCATACTGACTAAGTACTGTTCTCTGAACGATACTGAGTTTAACACTAATTGAAGTATGACTCGGTAGTCTAACACACTAGTTGAAGTATGACTCGGTAGTCTAACACACTAGTTGAAGTATGACTCGGTAGTCTAACACACTAGTTGAAGTATAGCCTTATACTAAGTACTGTTCTCTGAACGGTACTGAGTTTAACACTAGTTGAAGTATGACTCGGTAGTCTAACACACTAGTTGAAGTATAGCCTTATACTAAGTACTGTTCTCTGAACGGTACTGAGTTTAACACTAGTTGAAGTATGACTCGGTAGTCTAACACACTAGTTGAAGTATAGCCTTATACTAAGTACTGTTCTCTGAACGGTACTGAGTTTAACACTAGTTGAAGTATGACTCGGTAGTCTAACACACTAGTTGAAGTATGACTCGGTAGTCTAACACACTAGTTGAAGTATAGCCTTATACTAAGTACTGTTCTCTGAACGGTACTGAGTTTAACACTAGTTGAAGTATGACTCGGTAGTCTAACACACTAGTTGAAGTATAGCCTTATACTAAGTACTGTTCTCTGAACGGTACTGAGTTTAATACTAGTTGAAGATTGATATTATTATTTAGCCGTGAACATCACATGAATATTATGCATCACCTTGAAGATGACAACATGTTGTATTTCAGTCACCGGAAAATTAACTGTGATTGATTTCGGGAAAACATACTATCTACCTGAGTATTCAAATTTAGAATAATTCACTTCAAGCGAGTAATTTATGTAAACAAAATAATTATTTACAATTTATGAATTATTGACCTATTGTCGGTTAGATTTAAGTATTGTAGAGTCGTCACTAAATCTATCTATAATTACTATTATACTGACTGTACCGTCATGGTATATAACATAAATGGGGTAGCCAGCAGACCAGCTGCGTGTAATAAGCATGCAAGCTATCTTCTCTGTACCAACGTGGTTAGATGGAAAAAATCACTATGTAGTGTTAATCTCGCCACAGCATATCATCACTTTTTTTCATATATAAATTGATTTGTTGATTTTGTTATGTGAATGATGATGTACAAGAAGAATAAATTTAATACCTAAATAAATAAATAAAAATTAAGATAATAAGGATGGGTGGTGTATTTCATCGTTGAATTTCAGATGTAAAATATCCTTTTTTACTCAATATCAAAAACTTACGGAAAAGAGTGCTAGACCAAGTCTGTGCTCCACGGCTTTGTATAAATTATGTTTTATGACAAGTTTGTGTACTTAAGTGTATTAGATTTACTCAATTTTAACAAGCTATTGACTCGTTTACAAATCAGGAGTCACTGGATTTAGGAGCAATGCTTACCTATATACTTTTTTATTTGTATAAACATTTGATCTAATGAAAGAAACTTTTCTTCTTATCCTAGTAACGTATGGGGAAAACTGGTATCCAGTGTTTGTTTAGGTACGTAGTGTCTTCATGATTCAATGTAAATAAAATATGCAGTAGGTACACGTAATACATAATGTGATCTTGTTCACTTTCTTTTATTGAAAATATCACTATGGATCATGAAGACATTATTGGTAGTGAATATATTATTTTGAATTTGAAATCCGCTACTGCCATGCTTTCAAAAGAAGAAGAATTATACCTATTAGTAATGGGGAGATGGCGCTTCAGTAGCTACCAGAACCCTAGAACTTTACTAAAATTTTAAATTAATTTGACATTTCAAAGTGATCAAAACTTTAAAACTCATTGTTTTTCATGTAAAGTGTTGTGAATTTTATTGGTTTTTTTTTTTTTAATTTTATTTCAAATAGTGTTTAAATTATACCATAAATTTAATGTTATTATTCAATAAATTATAATAATTAATATTTCTGAATCGGTAGAATCAAATTTGTGACAACAATTTCTGACAAGTGTATTCGAAATTTTATAATAATAATGATCAAATATGTTAGTATTCAGTTTGAATTGAAATATATTAAAATTAAGTTATAATGAAAAACTCTAAATGCACACTTGCGGTATTTTGTATCACAAAACGGCGCTAAATAAATTGCCTAGTTTATTATCATCATTATTAAAGTGTAAAGCTATATTGTGAAATTTGTGTTGTGATAAAAAATATTGTTTGAAAATCGTTCAGCAGTGTTTAATGTTGACACACAATGTCATGTAAGAAAACCATTTCATTTTTATACATAATATCGATATGAACAGGTTATTTGTAATTTACATGTAAAAATTATGAGAAAAAGTTGAAATTTGAAGAAAATGGTTTAAATGGGAATGAAAAATTCAGAAAATAGATGTTAATCGTATTTTGAACCCTCTTGATAAAATCCAGTTCCCAACATCCAATTGTGTCAAAAAATTCAAATCAATTCAAAAATGTCAAAAAAAATGAGAAAAAAGAGTTAAACACATAGACATACTAGACCTGCAATTCAGTACATTATTGCGGAATATTCGTGTTCCAACTTAAAGCATTAATAATAACAATAATAATATTATGCTGTCTCACTCTATATCATTAAGATGATAATGGTTATGCGCTGTCTAACAAACCGTCTCAACGGACGCTGGTTTAAAACTGGCTGTAAAATTTGATCGGCTGTAGGACCGATTTTTTCTTTGAATTACCTATATAGTATATCTTTGGTTAAACATAATTAGTTTAGCGATTAGGTGTGTCTCACATCCTGAATACCTAATTTTTTACTGTACAAAGATGACGATCATTATTATCTGAATATAACCTACAGGTAAACTAACTATTAGTTACTGCATTAGTGATGGTATTGGGAAGTAGATAGATGGATAGAGAAATACCTAATTGTTTTTCATAAATTTCACAAAACGGTGATGGTGTTTGAGCAAATAGCAACTCAAAACTCTTTAGAATTTGTAAAATAATGTTGACTCTTTTGTATTATGTACATACCAATTTCGTATTCATTAATATCACATACCTATCTATGCAGATATTAAAATAATGGAATTGAAAATAAGTAGGTAGGTATTATTAAGTTCATAGCGATTATTGTAATGGCAGTATCTCTCTATGAATAATAATAATATGCAACTATTTATTCATATTATGTTTGTATGTAGGTATAATTGTAATTATCACAGAGGGTTCACACTCATGATTTCAAACACACAATATTATTGCCGTGAATGCGACATTTGACGGTTGAATATCAGTGATGGAGTCAAAATAAATTACTGATAATACCACATTTTTTCTTGTTGAGTACCCGGCAAAGAATTGGTCTCCCACCCTTTTCCATAAGTTTTCAAGTGTCCTGTTAAAGTGTTGGAGGTATTCGATAAAATAAGCGGTGTGGTTGGCCGCCCATCCTTAATGTATTATTTTTTTAGTTCATACAGAGAGGATAACTTGGCTACCTTACTCGTGAGATATGCCGTGATAGGATAGGGTGGGAAACATATAATCCCTACTTCAAAACGTCAAAAAGTGGGACAAGAGCTCAATATGTGGAGCATATTCTTTGGGAATGTTTTTTGATGACGGATGCAAAAGAGGAAATACTTCTGGGTACGACTATTGAAACTTCTCGACCCTCTGGTTTGGGGAAGTGTTTTTAAATACCACAAATGCTGCACACTTTAAGATATTCGTGGATCTGTGGGTCTCAAGGTGGGATCTGCTACGTCAGCCGGGTCCTTCGCCCATTGACGTGGTAGGGTCGGAGATGCCAACACTGACATAGCAGTATTGATAAACTGGAGAGGGTTGAAAAGATACAGAAATTGTCACCTAAACGGATAAACAGGAGTCCTTGGACTCCTGAAATATTCGGGAAACAAAGTTATTTCAACATAGACAAAAAGTATACAAAAGTGAAAAAGTTAAGTAGGTATTTTTAAACAAGTTTCTTTAAATTCAATAGTACGAGTACATATGTGTCAGAACATGGATTGGTATCTGAAAACACATTTCTGCATACGTTCCTGTAAGTTTGAGTATGTATCTACTAATAATACTAAGACAATGACATTACTTTATAATGGGTGAAATGTAAAAACCTTTGGGTACTCCACATAAATAAACTTACTTATAAACTTATATATTATATGAGTATAATATGAACAATAATAATATATTGCTATGAACGATAATTAATCTCGATACGAATAAAAACAACTAGTGAGTGTGCAATTTATATGACTGCACTGCAGGTTTATTTACATACATATTCACGTTGCAAATACTGTTTGACGGAAATAATATATTCTAATTGATGATGTGAGTTTTCTTTTTTATTAGTTAATTTAGTTCAAGACAGAAATACAATGTGGTTTGCCTTATAAGAAGCATTTAAGTTACTATATTTTTTCTGGGATCCCATTGGCTTACAGCTGAAACGATTTCAGTTAGATTTGTCTCGTTGCATACATAATAATAATTCACAACTAGAGTATTAGTAGGTAAAACTTACCTATTTAATGACAGTTTGTTTGTTACAACAATAGGTAAGAATTTTACACTGTATTGAAGGTAAGATAATTTATTTTTTGCATGACAAAAATATACACATTGAAGAACTTATACTTTTTATTGTAATATAACATAATATGTGACATATTATGTCTCTTTTCATACTTACCTAAACACGAAACTCTATTATAAAAATGTCACATTATGTTTAGACAAGGTAAAAAATTCAATTAGTTTCCTACTAGGTACACAACTATAGAAACACTTAAATTTCTTTACCATTTGAATGTGGGTATTTTTTGTCAACGAACACATTAGGTAGGTATTGTATATTAAAATGATAACGAAAGTTTTCGAGTTTTTTTAAATTATTATTAAGTGCGTTGTATTTTACATTTATTACTTTTGATTTTTTTAATATTGCTACATTTTAAACTTTCACTAGATGTGTAGTTTCAATATGTTTACCTCGGGTCATTGTTATAAACTATTATCTAAATAAGTTACAAACATGTCACAATTAAGGCAAGCACAACTAAGCAAGGCTCACTGCATTAATATAAAACCATGTGTCACCAGTCACGATTATTTCATTATAACGATATTAAAGAAGAATTGTTTATTTATTATATAACAAAATAAAAATAACTACAAGTACATGTCAATATTATTTCGTGTCAATGATTTGTTGTTGATTTGAAAAAACATCGCAAGTATTTTTTGTTTAACATATTTACGTAAACTTTATAAAATTATATAAATTGGATATACTAGATTTCCTACTTCTGCACGAATTATAGTAGATGTGTTGTATCTGATAGGTAATACAACTTTCAAAAAGCACATTTGGTCACAGAATCTGTCGTGCTTTGCTAAGAAAATCAACCTGCATAAAATAATGATATGTTTTCTTCATATTTTCAAATAATTTAAAACCTGAGATATGACGTACAATAACCTTATCTGATTTTCAGTTTTCAATGCATACAGATAACATCAGCGTAATCAGCTCATTTCATAAACATGTTCAAAAACTTAACTGCGGGTTTAAAGTTACGTTGAAGTTTGTGAAATTGACATTAGGTTTCGTCTTTTAGGATTCTTTAACAATATTATATCATCTCTAAACGAATTTTGTCTTAATAAATTATAACATTTATGTCATAAATTTTGTGTGACAATAAAATAATTTTACTATCATACAAAGACGAATCAGGATATGAACGAAATAATTTTATTTCTGAATGCGGGTAAATTGACAGCTGTCAAGAAAATGGTGCGATCCATTAGATCAAGTTTTAATAAAATATATTGATAAATGAAATCATCGTAGGATGTTTTGAGTAATACTATATGTAGTCCAACTACAATCTACATACCTATTCATCTATATAGGTATAGATAATCCTCCACCGAACCGCCTAATTTATTTATTCATTCCACGGCAAAAAGCCCTTATTACATGATACATATATATAAACAATTTCCACAACAATAAAATTGAAAACACAACACAAACACACTCAAATCTCAATGATATAAAAACATATAAAAGACAATGTAATAGAAATTATATAAAAGATATTAAAATTTAAAAATAAAATTACAGAATATAATTTTTTTAATTTAAAACCACAGCACAAACAAATCCAATGTCAGACATGAAATTCAAAATTCAAAACACGTGTAAACTATCATCAATTATAGTTACCAATAAAAACAACAAGACAGACTGGATACAAGAAGATGGATCAATCATAGCTAACAATAAAAACGACATCACAGAACAATCCCTATCACCGAACACTACAGCAATTCACACTTGCAAATTCACATCCTCTGGACTCTCAACATGGCTTCTGTCACATGTGACTTATATTGGACTAATGATGAGTGAAATATGTCAACCCCTTCAGCAAATTCATTTCCCAAACCCTGAATTCTTTTTAGAGATGAATTCTGACCATACGTAGTGGTCGAGTCATCAACATAAAATGGTAAGGATTGTCGAGTAACTCTCAATGGTGCATGAAAATTTATCTTATGCAATAGATCTGGGCAGTAAATAAAACCATGTATTAACTTGAACAGAGTCATTAAATCGGTTAATTTTCTTCTCTCTGATATCTGCAATAAATTCAAAGAATTTAAAAGAAAATTGTAGTTCAAATGTTGTCTGGGTATTCCCAGTCTAAAATTTATATGTTGCAGAAATTTTCGTTCAACCCTATTCAGGCTATTAATGTGAACCTGGAAACACGGAGACCAGACTGATGAACAGTACTCCAAGACACTACGTACCAGAGAAACATACAACAATTTCAAAGTGTGTATGTGGGAGAATTGCTGACACACTCTTAATAAAAATCCCAAAAGCCTCATAGCTTTATTACAAGTGATGTTAATGTGGCTGATGAAACTAAGACGACGATAAAAAACGACACCCAAATCGCGAATTTCGTCCACGGACTCCAGCAAGGCACCATCAAGTTTATACTCGTACACTATTGGACTCTTTATTCGATAAAAACGCATTACGTGACATTTTTTTGCATTGAGTGTTAATCTGTTATTCGTACACCAATCATAAAATCTATTCAGATTTTCCTGAAGAATACGGCTGTCACTTTCATCACGAATTGCTTTAAATATCTTGAGGTCATCGGCATACAAAAGAACCTCCACATCAGTGAACACGTTCATTACATCATTTATGAATAAATTAAATAGGATGGGACCGAGGTGGGAACCCTGAGGCACCCCACTCAGGGCTAGAAACTCGTACGAATATGTGTCACCGATTCTAACAGATAATCTCCGATCCTTTAGATAATTTACAAACCAAGTAAACAGCGAACCAGTGACTCCAATCGCCATTAATTTCTCTAGAAGAATCCCATGGTCCACCCTATCAAAAGCCTTGCTGAAGTCCGTATAGATCGCATCAACCTGGGCTTTATGGGCCAACGAATCAGATATGAAGTTCTCATAAACCATTAAATTTGACTGAGTAGACTTTAAGGGCATGAAACCATGTTGAGACTCAGCTATTATGTTTGTGATACAGGGAGATATCTTACTTAAGACAATCTTCTCAAGTAACTTTGGTATACACGATTGAATGCAAATAGGTCTGTAATCAGAGACGCTCTGCTTGTTACCAGTCTTAAAAATTGGTACGAGATAACTGTGTTTCCAGCATTCTGGGTAAGAACCTAATGTCAATGATTTATTAAAAATAACAAACAATGGGTAGGACAGACTATGCATACATTTTTTCATAAATAAAGGAGGAACACCATCAGGACCACTACTAGTTTTTGGCTCCAGGCCTCTGATATATTTTACAATATCTTTGATTTCTATATTGATCGAGGATAAATGCAGGTCATATGTAAGTTCATCATGAGTGCCATGTCCAGTACTATGGGATCCATGATAGACAGAACCAAAAAAGTCCGCAAACAAATTCGCAATTCCAGGGAGAGTGTCTACCACCGTATCACCAAATTCCATAGATCTCGGGATTCCCGAGTCCTGCGACCGAAGCGAGTTACTGTATTTGAAAATGTGTTTGGTATTTATACTAATGGTACTTTCTATGTTGTCTATAAATTTTTTATAACAAGAATCAGCCATCCTCTTACACTCCCTGCGCAACATTTGAAACTGTTGGTAATCATGGTGCTCCCCAGAGATCTTATAAGCCTTGTGTGCCACCTTCTTTGCCTTGATCTTTTCTATCAACTCATGACTAAACCATTCTGGATAACCCGATGTACAATAAGTAGTTGAAGGGACAAACTCCGAGATCACCCCCCGAACTATCTCATAAAACCTGTCAACACCACTGCTCAATGGAAGAACCTCCAAGAAAGTCCAATCTACATTATAAAACCTGTCATTAATTAATCTATAATCTGCTTTCTGATAATTAATAAATGTTTTACTTTTGTTTATTTGTGCAATCTGTGTAGTTTTCATAACTATATCCAATGGAGGGTGATAAACATCCACAGGGAGAACACACTCACAGGATTCACTAACAATCACACTCGGGTCACTACAAAAAATAAGGTCCAGGATTTTGCCATTAGTATTCTTTACAAAATTGAGCTGATATAAATTCAGAAAATTATACTGCTCAGTGACGACACTTTCAAGATCGTTTAAAGATCGTCCATTACTCTTGATTGGACCCTCCAGATGCTCCTGGTACCACTGGAGATCAGGCAGGTTGTAGTCTCCAGTAACAATGAATATTTCCTCAGGATATCTATTCCTTATATATTCCATTTCTTCAAAATGATGCTCATAGACGCTTAACGGTGAAGATGGTGGTATATATACACAGCCCACAATGAACCTATGACCACCAGCATTAACCATCACAAAAACCTGTTCAACATCTGAATGCTTCAATTCTAGTCGCTTTGATGGGAACTCTCTTCTCACTGCCACTAAAACGCCTCCACCTCTTACTTTACTACTTGTTTCCAATGTTCTATCTTTTCTATGAACATCATATGCGTATAAACCCAGCTCAGAAGAGTGAATTCCCGAGTGTAGCCAGGTCTCAGTTATAAAGATGACGTTGTATGATAATGTTGCGACACTCGTTCGTAACTCTTGTAATTTCGTGCCCATTCCCCTTACATTCTGGTATATGCAGTTGACGGTTTCTCTACAAAGTTTTTTGAAGTATTATTAGCCTTTCTCTCAGCTATCTTAGGTCGACCAGAGATATATTTTATATACAAATCTGTCTCTCCATTCTTTTTCCTTTCAGAAATCTCGTCTTTTAATTTATTCAGTTCTTTTCTTTGTAACAGCGTTTGATCGGGGAAAACTCTGATATTCTTATCATTTATTTCACGCCTTTTTCGAATAATATTTAAGGCTTGTTCTCTGTCTTTAAGAAGTAATTTAATGGGTCTATGTTTACCCTCAGCTCTTTTGCCAAGTCTTATACATCTTATATTTTGTTCATCTTTCAGATTAGTATCAATTTCTCCCAACATAGATGCAATAACCACTCGATCATACTTATCAGCCTCACGATTATTCATAATGTTATTCTCCTCCAAATGACATATAATTAGATTCTTCTGACGCTGCATACGTTCCTCCACTTCCACCAGTACATCATGGGAACAATCTTCATTCATATTAAGATTATTAATTCCAATTGATTCCAATTTAGATAAACGATTTTTCAATTCTATGTTTTCATTTTCAAGCTTATTCAATTTTTCACTAGTCAACTTAAATTGAGATTCCATTAATGAGGTAATGTTTTGAAATGATAGAGCCATCTCCTGTTTAAATGAGTCAAATATTTCCATGATAAATACCTTTATATCCTCATTTAGATTATTCATACTTGATTTATCTCTCTGTTTCCTGTTTTTTTCGCTAGATGGAGATTTATTTACACTTTGAGTTATTCCAGGTACTGGAGATTGTGATTTTGAATTTACCCCTCTAGTTTGGTATTTATTCATATCGAATCAATGATATACTATACTCTGTATATTGTGTAGACAGTATGAGTCCTCTACTCATTAAAAAAAAGAGAAAAGTTTGATGTGAGTTGTCTAGGATTTGAACACATGCACTGGTATTTCAATACTATTGCCTTTACCAACTCAGCCAACCATGTACTTGCAGTAACTGTCAGTAATTGTGGATATTAATTGCTATAGTGGTCATGAATAATATAACTACCCACTTTGTCAATATTGTGACATGTAAAACAATTAACTAAAACATATCAACAGCACATATTATTTAGCTTGTATGTATCTTTTTCCTTAAGAAACGAATGTGAAAATTATGTTAATTTGCTAACCACAGTTTATTTCAATGTTTATCACACTTTCAAGTCTTTCAAATCACTTTTTCCCTTCAATTTCACCTTTAAAAGAGGAACAACACAGAAAATCGACTGACACTTTCAATTGTTATTATTTATTAATGGTTGTATGTGTGTTATTAATGGTTGTATTATGCGACATTACCCCAAGAATTTTATTTAGATGTCTGATATTTGTTTATGTCGAAATTAGAAGATTTATTTCATAAAGGTTGATAAATTTTACAAAAATATTAAAATAAACACATGTCTGTCCTCCGCTAAAACGGGATTGGTAGGTATTGGATTTTTATGTATAGTCACTTCGCGCATAGTAGGATTAAGATTAAGACAACATATTACGTGCAGCTGATCTGCTGGCTACCCCACTTGTGGGATATGCCGTGATGGTATAGTATAGTACAACATATTATTATTTATTCTTCTTCTGTAGGTGCTCTGTCAGGTCCCCCCGACGTTGGCGATCACTCTGGCATAGGCGTATCGGTCCTGCGCTGTCTGGAATAAGTCCTCTACACCTCTCATTCCAGTCCAATCTCGTATATTGCGCAGCCACGATGTCTGCCTTCTGCCAGCCCCTCGACGTCCCTCTATCTTGCCTATCATAATCAAACGCAGAATGTGGTACTCTCTACGCTTTATATGACCCAGATATGATAGGTATTATTTATTAGAGACTTTATTTTAACTCTGAGAAACGGAATAAGTTTGTACATGAAAAATATTGTCCAGTTTAATTGATCGGATGTAAAGTGATTGAGATACCTCTAATCATTAATCCCAACGCAATTCCCTTCATTGCATGTCTGCAATCAATTACAGTTTACAATTGTTGTTCATTAGAAAAAAATAAATTAGTAATGATTGCATTGTTATTGTAGATGGGTGGGAAAATCAATAACTCCTCTTGAACAATATGGTATCTATCTGATAATACAAAATTACATGCCTATCCTATTTTGTCTTAGAGTTTCTCAGATGCTATTTAGCCTATGGAATCTGTTCCACCCGATATTGAGAATAATTACCAGGCAAATCGCCGCTTATTTTTTGCATTCATATTGTACGTCATGCAGGTAGGTATGTGTTAGATATTTTCAACGAAAAATTAATGTTTTCATATGGTCAATAGTTTATTGTGCATAAGTACGAAAAATATAAACGTAATTGAACGAGAACGATGCAATACAGTTAAAGGCACTAAAAAAACACCATCCTGAAATAAGCACGGGATGTTCGTATGA
Source organism: Athripsodes cinereus (assembly GCA_947579605.1). Taxonomy (NCBI): domain Eukaryota; kingdom Metazoa; phylum Arthropoda; class Insecta; order Trichoptera; family Leptoceridae; genus Athripsodes; species Athripsodes cinereus. Next base: position 10,976,484 of record OX388306.1, on the reverse strand, counting down.
GATAGAAAATCGCTGGGATCCTGCATCCCATCATGCAAATGCACGCATTTAAAATCTCATCGAGTCAAAGTTTTCATTGAATTTCCGATATTAATTCCATCGTCTGAATAGTGACTTGTTGGGAGATTTTATTATTCAATAGGTAAATACCTACTTACATATTATTATTTTCTGTTTCTTCTCTAGTATTTGGTTCCTATTGTGCCCTTGGTTCAATTACATTGTGTTGCTGACACTAATATGCTTTGAATTATTCATCTATAGTATTAATACAAAATACCTTTGTAGATTGTTGTACCTACATATAAATGAATAACACAAGAACTTTCATGATGAGCGATGATGCATAATACGGTTTTTGATCCATCGATGTAATACATCACACTACACATTTTAAAGACCAGATGCCGTTAATGCGATCTTTTAAATTTAATGATAGAATTTATATTTATCAAATTTTATAACCCATTGTGATCTATAGATTATAATATCATATTATATCATAAGCCATTTATATGATAATGAATACTGATTTTATGTACCTACATATTATGTTAAGTGCCTGACATGTGTGCTCAACAGATGTTGAATATAGTGGTTTAAAACTAGAATTGGTGAGATTGCTGAAATTACCACGGGTTAAGTGCACTTAAACCAGCCTAAGCCGATTCGTGAGCATCGGGACACCTTTCCTGTTTCTTACAAAAGGGATTTTGTACAATCTGTTGGTTGTGTAGATAATGTGTCTGTTGGGCAATATTCTTAATGTTAGGTACCTATTCGGAAAATCTATTCAAGTATTTGATAGATTTTCATATTTTGAACCATAGATAACTATCGTGGGCAGCACCATATTGTGAAAAGTCATCGATAAATACTTCAAATTACTTAAGATAGATAGGAATTAAATAACTAAGAAAATCCCTAAGCAAACACCACAATTGTACTGCTCATCACACGTTCAACATAAATTTATCTCTTTGAAAGTAGGTATAAGCAAACATCAGAATTTCCAGCTTCCGACCAATTAGTTGGCATAATCCATTGAATGATATAAAAATAATAACGTGATATTCAAATGGCTCTATTTTTGTTATGATTCTTTAGGCACTCCAACCAATATTGAGTGATTTTGCTAATGGCTCCACTTATTTATGCGTAAAAATCCACAAAAATTACAAAATTACAAATGCGAAATAAATAAAAAAAAGTGTTTTATTCTACTTTGTCAATCTCATTGACAATGTCCTAATAAGACGAAAGACGTCTCTCTCGTCGAATAAATCAATAATAGAATAAAATACTTGTTTTATTTATTTCGCTATGGAATTCTACTACCTAAACACCGACACAGTGAACAAAATTACAAATTTTACTTTTTATAGTAAAATGTTTGCTTTTGAATTCTGTGTTCTGGATTCTATACATATGATGTTTGTTGACAATTGATACCTATATCCGGTTGGCTATTGATTTAAACGTGTTTTTCATTAGTATGTAGGTGTTTGTGATTAATAGTCTAATGATTGTCTTTATATTATTATTATTGCTTGACGAAACTGCATGCAGTTATAATGAGTTTATAGATTAATGTATGAATATCTAGTATGTACATAGAGATACATGATATTATTATTTCTGTATGCGTAGTCGGTGTAGCAGCGATTGTGTAGGTAATCTTGGTATAATTATCAGTAACTTGATGGAGGTTTACATCATCAGTGACAATATAACTCGTATTAATAAATATTATTCTTAGTTGTTTGGAATACATAATGAAAATAAACACAGTATACAATATGGACGTACCTATATTGTTTTAAATGTTACATATATTGTATGTAGTAATGTATAGTACATTCCGCAACTTGTAATTTGTAACAAACCTTAATTGATTCATCAGGGATTGGTGAGCAAGGTGTCTTCTAGACAAGAATAATTGAATTATAAATTTATACTGCATGGTAACAATTATTATGAATGATAAATCACGTAGGTAGGTGCATGCCATCGTCGGTGGATGGCGCTCGTAGTAGCTGCCTGAAACCTCTGACATCTCATTTTTAAAAATTAAAATATTATCTAATAATGATTCCAAATAACAAAATTTTAATAAAGTGTTTTTAGTTTCAATAGTTTTATAAAGATAATTGTTTTATTGCATATTTCAAATTTGTGACAATTACAAATGCATTCAAATTTTTTTAATAGTTAAATTAAAGTTATAAAATGTATTTAAATGATATAATAACAATAAATAAAAAAAAAAACTGAAAATGCACCCTTGCGGTGGTTTGTACCACAAAACGGCGCTAAATCAATTGTCCAGATTATTATTATTATTACTATCACAGCATCCAGTAGCCACGGTAACCAGTAGATGAACTGAATATAAAAAAAATGCGAACTGTCTTCTCTTTGCCAATACATAAATTACCGCTATTTATTTCATTAAATTTTATTTTTACAATTTCCACTGAATCAAATAGTCAATTACAGAATATGTTGATAAAACAGAGATGTCTTAGGTCTTATTTTTTTTTTTTTTTTTTTTTTTTTTTTTTTTTTTTTTTTTTTTTTTCAAAAAGATATATCTGGGTTTTTGTTATAAACCCAAATACAACCTTATACACCTTTCACAGTAAGCTACTAAAAGCTTTGTAGCTATTGAAGCTGTAAATATCTCACAGTTGATATTTTACACAATAAGGTATTACATAATTAATTGGATTACCAGCTAATCTTATACAGAACTAACCAACCACCACATTAAGAAGCAAATAAAATATTACTGATCAGGGCTAGTGACGGCATCCTTGAGATGGTCACGGATTATTAAACGGCGCCATATACAAATCGTCCATATTATTATTAAATACTCATATTTAGTGTTTCAGGTTGACAATCAACGAACAGCCTCGAACACAATCATCAATATGGTTTGTTATTAGTTGACATGCATGCTCAACAGATGTCGAACATAGTGTTTTGAAACGGGAGTTGGTGGGATCGGTGAATGTACCATGAGTAAAGTCCACATAAACCAGCCTGAGCCGAATTGTAAGCATCGGGACACCTTTCCTGTTTCATACAAAAGGGAGTTTGCACAGTCTGTTGGTTGTGCGGATGAGGTGTCTGTTCATTAATATTCTTAATATCTTCACTCACGCAGGTGTAACATACAATAAAATGCATAAAAACTACGTTTAAAATGTAAAATAAGACCTACTTGTGTTCATTATGGTCCACTCTGGAAATGCCGTAATGGTTCAGATAGACAGACTATTATTAAATTTTGTCAATCATTCCCACGCTGAAAAAAATTAATACAAATTCACGACTTCTGGCACAGTATCAATTTTTTACATATTATATCCATTATCTCAGTTATGTGGTATATTGTGAAATTGTGATTCCAGACTATTCTTCATTTAAATCAAAAGCGAATAAAGAATTTAATTAACATGAATACAGTGATATCAAAATTTACTAAATATTTTAGTCCGTTCACATGCTTACGTGTATGTTTGTTTATGTATCTATTTACAAGTAATACACGTTAATCAGACTAGTAATGGAGGAATCAATTTTCTGCAATAGTTCAAAAATTAGATATGGGTACCTATCTTATTTATTGTCAAAATTATTACAGATAGTAAAATGAAAGCATTTGTCAACTAAAAAATTATATATCCCCGATTGACATGAACACTTAATTGGGTTTGGACATTTACAAATTTATTAGACAGTCGATGATTTCTAACCATTGGAAAAAGTCGGGTTTATAGCTAGTAATATAACAAAAAAAAATACTTTGAATTATTTTAGATTTCGAGATGGAGGGTATTCAGCGTATCGATTTCATTAAATCTGACAAACTAATTGATTGAGAAAGCGTCATAGATTAATGTGATTATGTGTTTCAAGATGGTAAGACATAAAAGCATTTAATTATTTTAATTTAAAAATCAAAACCATCCATATAACTAAAAAAATCATTTTATGTGAAAACTTATGAGGTAGCCGTTGTCTAATCTCTATTTTATTATCTATTTTGTGGTGCTGCACCGCGCTTCCACATATTATTGAAAATTTACCGACTGTTTTATTAAAAAAGAAGCATATGACTTTTGAAAAGACTACGATGGGGCATGGCACAAAGAAGGTTGGGAAACACTGGATTCCTTATCACTTAATTCTAAAATTCATTAGACTTAATATTTATAAGACTATCTGTACCTACTAGCTTCGGTGCACTTATTAAAATATGATTATTTAATACCTATTACCAAATCATAAGCTTATATCGGAAATGAATGAGATCAGCAGGTAATATGATTGTTCTAAACACTTACGTAAAACATAATTGAACTTAATATTTTGCAAAGTATAGTGAATGTTAATTATTTAACAAACACCTTATTGTCTTTTTTTATAAAATAATCTAGTTTTTTAGACAAAGTGACTGAACGTACGTCTTGTCTCCTCAATCATCTTTTGCATCTTATGTAAAATAACAATGTACAAAAAAATCTCATATACTTAACTTTATTAAAACTGTTTCATTGTTTAGACAAGGCAGGTTACAGGTATAGTGATATTATCCCATTGCGACATTGTAGTACAATGACAGAAATATAGGTATCTTGCACTATTATAAATAATTTCTTTAAGCAAACTCCGTTCTTATATTGGTAAATTAAATATCCATCTAACTTTTTATGTATACTAGGAAAGTATATCCCACAAAGAGTTGGTTTGCAGACATATATAAAACGCCCTGTCTGTGTTGTAAGTTTATAACTTCCATCTTTTAAAAATTGGTCACGGTAAAAAACGCATAGTACGTGAAGTATTAAAAAATCTACGTATAAAATATATTTTGTGGTCAACACAAATATTTTAGTCCATGTTATCAACCCATTATATTTGGTGGAAGTTCATCTTGAAATCATCACTTTCACATGATTTTATTTATCGCGAGTTGTCTTTTTAGAGCTTTCGCTCTCATCATCAAGCTAGCATAAAGTGTTTTAAATCTTATTTCTATTGTAATATTATATAATATTAGTTAAAATATTTTGAGTTGTAAAACAATACAAAAGCCGTGGTTAAAAAAGAAAGTACACGAAAAAAATGGGATTCGTGCTTTTGAATAAATTATGAAGATAGTGGTGTAGTTACTACAACTTTCGCTGTCTTTCGATTATTTTATATAATATAATTTGCGAATTAGGGACACGAGTCATGACCATTATATAAGAACAATACTTAATAATGTTAAGTATATTAAATTACCTTCAATAGAAATAGTGAAAACAACGTTTAACTTGTTTATAAATAATATCACATATTGCTATTGTGTGTTGTGCCACAACAATGTAACGATGTATACCAAATATTATATATAGGCGTGAGAATTTACTTTGTATGAGAACAAATAACACTATTCGTAATAATTGCATTATTTTTTTAAAGAAGCCGGAAATAATTATTAGATAATCTCCACGAGCATTATTTAATTTTGAATGTCGCTACGAGCATGCAAAATTATTTAATCATAATACTTTTGACGCCATCTGAATGCTTCATATTATGTTAAGACAAATGATGACATTTTAATAGTGGAAATTATGTCAATCAAGGATAAATTAAATTATAGAGACAAGCAAACAAATATAGGTAGTTTGTATGTTTTTGACAATGATTTCAAATAGGAATTGCATACAAGTCTAGATATGTTATTATCATATTGTGTTAAGATATAAACATTTGCGTAAACTTACATTTAAAGAGCAATTTTTGCGACTTAAGTAACATATAGTTTTATATATTTCTATTTAAAGAGCTCAAGAATCAAAATAAGTATTAAAAATGAGGCAAGTAGTTATAACTTTTTTTTAATACCTAGTAAACAATCTGAAATTAATAGCACAGTCATTAACCTATGCAAGCTGTCATTATATTATTACGTGCATATCAATGATACAAACAGCTTAAGATTTATACATTCAAACAATGGTTTAACTAATTGCATTAAATCAGTATTATCTTGTAGATACTACATAGGTACATAGGACAGATAGGTATTATAATTTATGAAGGAATGCGTATCATTGCAGAACATTGTACCTACATATATTACTATTATTTATGCTTCACAATATGTTCCAAGCCAACTGTCCTCCCACAATTACTAACTAATGCAATCTGCAAAGCGCCATAATATTAATATGTACGTATCGCATTATTTACATCACTCATTCCTTTTATGATCAGATGCTGAATCATTGTTCTAACTACTTACAATGATTGATCAAAGCTTTGCCATACATATAAACAGGTATATATGTACATATGCTTTAAATGCACCAAACTCTGTTATATAGATCTCGGTAATCGAATCAACGGTATTAAAGTCTCATAATTTTATAGGCATGCTTAATCTATAATAATTATTTTGTACATCAAAAACTGTTGAGTATTATTAGTTGTATTTTTCTATTCTATCTATCTATTCCCTCACGCTGTATTCCAAGTGGGGTAGGCAGAGAGATACGGAACGACATATAGATCTGTCATTACATACTTCTTTCGCTTCTTCTACAGTCATACAATTTCTTATGCACGCACGTCGATTTCTCTTACTCAAAACATGGCCGTCCTTGAGAATTTGATCTACATGATCAAGCCATGTAGTTCTCGGATGCCCGCGCTTTCTTACACCCCTCCTTTCAGACAAGTATGATATTATCCTCTTTGTCATTCTATCCTCTTCCATTCGTTCCACATGACCAAATTATATTTTTGATGCAGTTTATAGGAAAAATATAATTTTATGTGAAAATTTATAAAGGAACTCAATATCTCAGTAAAAACTGCGATTAAAAGTTTCGTAGACAAAATAGAAGTTTAACGTTACATTGAAATAAGTGAGAATGACTTGACTATGTCGTCACAAGTACGTATCAGTTGATATTAACGGTCCAATTACATGTTCAATCATAATATTGGCATTACAGTGTTGGCATTCCACTTCTTCTTCATCACATAAAAGCTTAAACTTGTTATTCTAAATTGTAGAGATGTATACCTACCTACCATTATATTGGGACTAATATGCAAATATTGTTGAATCTATAAAAAAATAGTACCTACGTCCGCTAATTAATATATCAGTTTAATGTAGAAAACATAGCATAATTGTGTTATGATGTGGAGAATCATATTGAATAGAAAAAATAGATTTACCAATATATTGGTTTAAGTCTATCTGACAACAGTAATTCATGCATATCAAATTTAATATTTGTTAATATCAAAGGATAATTACAAACAATTTAAGTTACCTATGTAAAATTATGGATTGGCTACAGATTTACAACATCTTTTTTACATTAGAAGAACACGAATAATTATTTATACCCTAATATTGAAATGTATCAATGATTTGATGTACACTAATTATTTACAAATAATAACATATAATATCAAAGCTGAGCAAACAATTGAAATAAAAAAATAAATGATTACTCTCAACCATAATATTGTGTACGTATAGAATTTACTGCCTATTGAAAAAAGCAATTATGTACGTGTGCCAATATAAGTAGGAATGCTGGTGGATATTTAGACGGAGTTCTCTGCCTTGGTTTGCTAGATATTCCTTAATAGGAATTCTTCATAGAAAATATTTGTTCGTCTACGAATTTACATATTATGTATGTACACGGATGTACAATGTGGATAATTATCGATAAATGTTTTTTTTTTCGTTACCATGTAAATCTTGTGGCATGTGAAATTCTGTACAGGTACTTTTTAAAGGTAAAATTTTAAATAAACTTGATGCTTCAAAAATATTTGTACCTATTGCTAGGTATATTTCTGATAATACAAGCGAATATTGGCAGTATTGGTTAATTGTTTTTTTTTTATTTATATGTATACAAATGGTTTCTAGTGTAAATTGTGTTCCGCAAAGGTGTATAAAATGAATGACGATATCTGTGGGCCTAGTCAAAACACATTTATGCGTTACGTTTTCGTTTCGTTTTCGTTCAAACGCGGACGACGTTGCGAGAAAGCGTCAATTTTCGGAGCTAAAAACGTAACGCTTAAATGTGTTTTGACTAGGCCTACTGATATCTAAGATATCTGAAAGGAGTCTGATGAAAGAGTCTGTCTCTAGAGAACCCTGGTTCAATTCTTCCGCTGACCTATATTTGCGATACAAACATATCGCTTTATATTATGAGGTGTTTAAAAATAATAATAATAATACAAAATTGAAATAAAAATTATAAATTTCTTAAAAAATTGTATGACAAATTGGAAAACAAAAATTAATGTGACAATGCCATCGGGAGGATACGTTTGTGATTTGATAGACATAAATCGTGGAATTTTCCAGGGTGACAGTCTGAGTCCGTTCTGGTTTTGTTTAGCACTAAATCCATTAAGTACACTTTTGAAAAATACAAATATTGGATATCAGTTAAAGAGAGGTGGAAGCAAAATTTCTCATTTGTTTTATATGGATGACATTAAATTATATGCACCAAATCATACTAATCTAAATAGATTACTGTCAGTAACAAAATTTTTCACTGAAACGATTAAAATGGAATTTGGTCTTGATAAATGTGCAATTTTAAATGTCAATAAAGGAAAAATTACACAAGCACCAAATATTGAAAGAGATATAATAAATATCAGAGTGTTAAATTTAGATGATCATTATAAATATTTGGGCCTAAATGAATTATTATGTTTAGATCATAAAGTATTAAAAAATGATATTAAGAATTTTTTTTTATTAGATGCAAAAAAGTTTTAAATACATATCTTTCGGGACACAATAAAATTTGGGCAGTTAATACATGGGCAATTCCTTTATTATTGTATACATTTGGGATACTCAAATGGAACCAGACGGAGCTGGATGTCATCGACAGAAAATTCAGAACCATGATGACAAGGTATCGTATACATCATCCAAGATCATCTATAATGAGATTCTACCTCCCAAGGAAATTGGGAGGAAGAGGCTTATTGAATATAAAAAATTTACACAATCAGGAAATTCAATCTTTAAAAACTTTTTTTCATAATTCTAGGAACAAAGATGGGTATGATGATATAATATCTTGTGATCAGGGTTATTCACCGTTGTGTTTATCGAACTCTAGTGTCTCATTACCGATATTGAATAGTGATGATAGAATGGACATATGGAAATCCAAGTCTCTCCATGGTCGATTCTATGAAGTGTTAACATCTCAGAATGTTGATACTGTGGATTCGGTCCATTGGTTGAGATTTGGAGATTTTTTTGGCGAAACCGAAGGATTTGTTTGTGCCATTCAAGACCAAGTAATAGTCACAAACAATTATTCTAAATTTATAATGAAACAAAATATTTCGGATAGATGCAGAGCCTGTTGTCGGGAGGGAGAGACATTAAGACATATTTTGTCTGGATGTTCTCTTCTTTCCGGAACAGACTATTTGAAAAGACATGATCAGGTAGCAAAAATATTACATCAAAATTTAGCTTTGAAATTTAAATTAATTGAACAGGAATCAAAATTACCATACTATAATTATTGTCCAGTATCGGTACTTGAAAACAATGACACTAAACTCTACTGGGATCGACCAATACAAACTGATCGAACTATTCTAGCTAATCGACCAGATATTGTGTTGGTTGATCGCAGATGCCGTAAAACATACATCATAGACATCACTATACCGCACGATGAAAATTTAAATAAAGCTGAGCAAGATAAGATAATAAAATATCTTGATCTTGCTCACGAAATCAAAGATATGTGGAGAACACCTACCACAATCATCGTGCCTATAGTGTTGTCTGTGAATGGTTTAATACCTAAGAGTCTGTCAAGCAATCTCAGAAAACTGGGAGTAGATGACAGGCTCAAATACAGCATGCAGAAGGCCGTACTTCTATCGTCCACCAGGATAGTAAGAAGGTTTTTGTCCCTGTAGCTCTGTAAGTGATCTCCCATGATTGTATTATTTCATAGAACATCATGGAAGAATCAACTCGAATAATGTTGGGGTTCTACATTTTGAATATAAATTTATTTTAATATTTTATGGTTTTTGTTATTTAATGTTAAATTTAAATTTTATTGTTAATCTTATATAGTGTTCAAAATGTAGAATCTTATATTGTTTTGTTAAATAAATGAGATATGAGATAATAATAATAAACACTTTATTGTCAAAAATATACAAATATTTTTCAAAAGGCGTACATATTGCCTTGAGGCAATGTCTTCCAGTAAACCTACTACAATGTTTGAGAACTGTTTTACTATAAAGTGAGTTTAGATCAAAAGATAAACAGAAAATGAAATATATAATATGAAATAAGAATAATAACAGGTGTCTTTTATAACACGACATAATACACATAGACGATTCACACAGATCGAGCTAGTCCCAAATTAAGATTCATATATCGCGACGACACACATTTGCAATGCACTAAACACTTAGATATTGTATAACACCCAGACCCAGGACAATTTGAAAAAGGTTATTCTTCATTTAATCAATTACTATGTATTTCTTATACATAGACATGAAACATTAACTAGATCAACTTTTATTAAGTATAACCATCATTTTGATAATATCATAATAATATAAAAATAATTATTTTAATTTGATTACGCTGTTCTCCGTGTTGGCTATCATTATTTTATTTAATACAATATTGTACAATACTATAACCTGCACGATTCCTTCAAAACCAAATCATACACCTGATATAGTACTATTACGTACATTAGAAGAAAATGTGATATATACCAAACCATTATACAATATTTGAAAGATAATGTATACAGATAGTGCCTAAATCCTTTACAGTATACAGGTACTAATCGACATTGATATTATTACCTTTAGGAGTTTAGGTATTATTACTATCTATCTCAGTGATTCCCAAAATGTGCAACTTGGCTCCCCGAGGCGCCACGGTGCCGTCATAAGGGGGCCGCGAAATATGCAATTAAACGATTCGGCATTTTTATGGAATTTCCAATTCTCAAATATTTGCGCCAACAATCATGTATGCTGACAAAATTCCACGAATTTAGCAACTTTCAAGTCTTTCGCTGTTATTCTTTTTAATCTTATTTTTCAAGAATGTAATAAGTTTAGAAAAAAATGTGATGGATTAAGGGCGCGGTGAAAAAATTACAATTATTTAGGGGGACACAAACCGAAAAAGATTAGGAACCTCTGATCTATCTACCTAATCATAACGTGAACGGTGAATATTCACGACATAGGCGTGCTCCAATTAGAGGCGAGCAACGCACGAGCTAAAAATTGTTTCATTTCAATTTCGATTATGAATCACAAAATGATTACATTGATGTTATTTTAATTGATTTTTTTTAAAATAACATATCTTATTCATGAGAATAAGGATAAAAACAAGTGAAAGTGAATGAATAATGTTTTTGTCTTATTTTTCTTGTTGTTTAATTAATTGTATTGATTTTTTAGTATTTTCTTAGTACCTATTGCCCCAGAACAGATTTCGGTCTAGTGGGGCAATATATTCCATTATGATGTTTTCATGTTATATAAGTATGTAATATTTTGGAAATAAATAAATTAAAAAAAAAAACTCTGGTGAACGTTTTGACTTTGCATGGGTAACTACATAAATGGTATAATATTTATCTTTTATCTTGTATTTCAAATGGAAACATATAAAGTGAATGTTATTTATTTAATTATTTATAAAGAGATCTTTTTTAAGTATTATTTCCCCTTTCATGGTCATTTTTTAAAGGTTTAATAAATTTTTGAGTTTATTTCTACTACTACTACTGTACCATCACGTCATATCCATGTGGATATAATATACAGCTTGCATGTAGAAATGTAATACTGAAAGCTGTCTTCTTCGTGCCAACAACAAATAAGACATTCGGAATGGGTGGCAAACCTCATCTCTGAATTTAAGATGTAAAATGTATTAAATTTTTGAACATCTGCCATTTCCAGGACACTCGAAAACTTACGGAAAAGAGTGGGAGAAGAATTCTTTGCCGGTCCTCTACTAAACTTTTTTGTTTATTTATGGTTTATTTTCAAGCACTTATAATTTAAGCTGGGAATAAATTTCGAGACTTTTACTCTAACTATCGACGCAAACTTATATTTTGGTGTTCAACTCGATTATTATGATAAAATAACAAGATAGGTGTCAACATAAAATTAATCTTACTTTGAAACGTTTAGAGGTAGGTAAATGTGCGTAAGGAAGGTTGATGTATATCAACAGCTATAGTGTTATGTAAAATTTACATATAAAGTATATACACATGCTTTTTGATTTTGCAAAATGTATGGACGCCCACAAGCAGTATATGATCTATTTATCATAGCTCCTTCCACCATCTGACCAGCGTCCAAAGCTCATGCGAATGATTGCGAAATGTAATTTCCATATAATTCTAGCCTTGCACGACTTACAGGTAGATATATAACACTAAACCATTTAGAATAATATTAGAGGCATGGCTCATTCGCTCACTCATAACACAAAAACATACACAATATGTACAAGGTCTCAATCTCTCACACGTCGACTACTTTCAAAATTATACAGAGACCTAAAATATAAAATAATATTTTACTTATAACAACTGTTTTGTATGTAGGCTTATCTCGGATGATTGCATAAGAAATATTATTTTGTACTTACTTCAATACGTGGATATTATTTAATTATTATTGAATTGCGATAAATAATGACTCTGGTTGGATTCGAGCGTACGAATACTTAATCAAATGATATTGTACGACTGTATGGAAAATCAAGCCCATAGGAAATGCTCAAACACATTTATCTTGTTCTAGTTCCATATGCAATGTACCGAGTGACATGCCTTGTGGTGGTGACTATAAAACCTTGATATTTGTATTTTAAAACTAAGTATATTGAGTTTGAAAAAAAATCAGGAGAAATGATTTTGTAGATTCTGCAGAACATAAATTTACACAATAGGCGTTTCTTTAATCAGCTGTTGAGATCGGTTTAAAATTACATCATAACATATTTCGATCAATCATATTGGCCTTTTAGTTAGCGTAGTAGGATAAATCTATTAAGTTGAGATACATAGCTTGAACTAAATATTGCTATTGCTTTGTAAATATCATGATCATACTTTATTTATTATCTCGTTGGGAGCTTCTATGATAATGATGAAAGCAAATACACATTTGTACACCCTCGCACTGAGCAATATTTAATACTGTAAAGGTGAAGATTATTTGTATTTTGTATAGGTTCAAAAAAAATTCTTACAATGATTATTGCATCTAGATCAAGGGTGGCCAACCCGCAGCCCGCGGGCCACATGCGGCCCGCGAAGCATATGCATACTTTTTTGATAAAAGTCGGTACAAGTACCCGTTACTTTTTTGAAAGATATCCCACAGGTATCTGGGATAGCCGAAACCCCCCCAACACATGAGGAGATTGAGGCAGCTGTAAAAAGGCTAAAAAACAACAAGGCCCCAGGTGAGGATGGAATCCAAGCAGAGCTCCTTAAGTATGGCATGAATGCGCTTATCCACCCACTGTACCATCTCTTTAACAAGGTGTGGAATGAGGAGCTCTGCCCGAAAGATTGGAGAAATGGATCCATCGTGACACTTTTCAAGAAGGGAAACCCACTGGAATGCGGAAATTACCGTGGCATCACACTACTTAGTGTGCCCGGTAAAGTTCTCTCACAAATCATATTGAGTCGCATTCAAAAACCAGTGTTGGCATCTCTGAGAAAGTACCTGGCAAGTCCTGTTCGGACGCAATTTTCTGTGCCAGATGCGTACTCCAACAGTCGTAAGAGTTCAACTCACCGCTTGCATGTTGCTTCATTGACTACAATAAAGATTTTGACAGCCCCCACAAACCAACCATATGGAAAATACTGGCCGCGTATGGCATCCCACCCAAGGTGGTAACCATGATCAAAGCCCTGCATATGGACTCAGAATGTTCTGTCAGAACATCAAGTGGTCCAACTGACACCTTCAGGATCACCACTGGAGTCCGGCAGGGCTGTGTATTGGCACCTTTTATCTTTGCCATAATTATGGACTACCTGCTCAGAAAATCTATTCTGGGCCCTGGCGGTGTGCCTTTATCACAGCGTGAAAACAGTGAGACGTCTGTGAGAGTGCTGCACGATCTTGAATATGCGGATGATCTTGCCCTTTTTGATACATCTGTGGACGGATTACAGTGCAATGCTAATGCTCTTTATGAAAATTCCTTGCGCCTTGGCCTTCGTATCAACGCTGGTAAAACGGAGTACATATGTAATAGTACATGCACAAGTACTCACACCCCACTAATGGCTGGTAATTCCCAAATATCTCAGGATAGCAAATTCAGGTACCTGGGAGCAACCATAACGCCAGAGGGTGATCTCCGGTCGGAATTACCAATCCGCATAGGTGCAGCTAGCGGGGCTTTCAATAACATAAACAAAGTTTGGAAGGCGTCTGGACTCAGCATCAGGACAAAATGCCGCTTGTTCAATGCGTGCATCATCCCAATCTTCTCTATGGCTGTGAGTCTTGGCACTTAACCAAGGCTCAAGAGCGGAAGATACTAAGCTTTGAAAACGAGTGTCTTAGAAGGATTTTGGATGTCAAATGGTATGAACATGTTACAAATGATGCTGTGCGCCGGCGCACCCAGCAGAGACCTGTAATATCCGTAATACAGGAGAGACGGTGGTCCTGGCTGGGACATGTTTTGAGAATGCCTAACGATAGTTGGCCAAAAAGAGCACTGTTCTTCCGTCCGCAGGGGTTCCGTCGGCCCGGGAGTCCCTCTTTCACAATACACCGTTCCTATGACAACGATATCAGAGCGCAAGGAATGTCGTGGAAAGAGGTGACGCAATTGGCACAGAGACGCTCTGAATGGAGGAGGCTGGTTTCTGCCCTGTGCTCCCGAGAGGAGCGTTGAGGGCGATAAAATAAATAAATAAATCTTTATTGACCATAATTTTACACAAATACATAAACAACAAAATTACAAAACGTGACAATTAACAAAATTAGGCCAAAAGGCGGACTTGTTGCTAGGCAACGTCTTCCAGTCAACCCTAAAACATTAAAATAAAAAATAAAAAAATAGGTCTATGCCTACCCAAATAATAAAAAAAAAATTATAAAAAATAAAAATAAATACAGGAACCCAAAGAGAAAAAGTTTTAAATATATAAATAAATAATTTATACATATACACAAATAATACATACATACAATAAATAATAATAATACATACATAAGATAAAATAAAATACTATAATAAAAATAAATTAAACGTATGTGATACATGATGATACATGATGGCGATGATGATGATTTTGAGAAAATATTCTAAAAGAAAACCGAGGAGTTTTGAATTATTTCAATTTTTTTTTTTAAATATATATCTGGGTTTTTGCTATAAACCCAAATACAACCTCATTATATCTAAAAGAAAACCGAGGAGTTTTGAATTATTTCAATTTTTTTAAAAGATATATCTGGGTTTTTGTTATAAACCTAAATACAACCTTATAGACCTTTCACACTATATTTCACACTACATTCCTATACTATTTTGAAAATTTAGCGACGGGGGGTAGAAATTTTAAGGTGACGTAAAATTATCAAAATGTTCCATATATGGAGTATATTGTTGTGCGGCCCGGTAGGAAATCTCATTCTGAAATTTGGCCCGGCTGCTGAAAAGGTTGGCCACCCATGATCTAGATATTCTAGATATTATCAACGTTAGGTTCAATATAACCAAATCTCAAATACGTATAAATCTTCGTCATTTCACGAGAGAAATTTGATTCATGATTTCAATTTTAAATATGCTTTGTAAAGTCATAAGTCACTCAATTAAATTGATTCCTTCAATCTACCTTTCTATAGACTATGCATTATAAAACGTAATCATTAGTTTTTTTTTTACAGCTGTATAAATAAAATGAAATTGAAAGTATTAAAAAACGAAGCAAATCTTGAATTAGTACGTGACCTGGAATTCAGTGTGATTTAATTATTACATATTTAATTACACACAGTTTTTTATCATTGCGAAATAATAATAATATATCTAAAAAAAGTCATTTTTTATATCAGGTATCTACTTACTAAAAGATCAATAAGTTTTAATCGGAACAAGTCATAACAAGTTTGATATTTAAAATCAAGACTGGTGAACTAATTTCTTAAGTGATAGTATTGATATAATGTTAATCTGTTTTTTCTTAGGTATTATTCTTAAGATATTCTTGAGAGAGTGTAGAATAAAAAATGTCACCTTATTACATAATTAAACACATATAGGGTCAACTTGTGAATTGTGATGCAAGGCTGAAAGTGGATTTTAAAAGTAACCGACCATCAAACACTCTCTTATCAAGTAACAATATAGACTTATACACATGTACATAATATAGATGCCACATGATTTTAATATTGGAGTATAAATTAATGTACCCTCAATAATAATTTTATTAGTTAGTGAATCCCAAAAAATATTGACTAGTATGATTCTTCAATGAAATAATCATTAACTTGGAAATTGAGAAGCACGAACCTTGTCACATCTTGAGAGTACGTATTTTTTATAATTTAATCTACATATGTATAAAAAAAAGAATTTGATTAGTTTGTGCTTTTCAGGTGACGGGACGGAAAAATGGTGAAAAATCATATAATAATAAAACAATTGCTTTGTCATTATACATGGTTAGCTTTTGCTTAACGGAGGTTCTACTCTACGGCCGTCTCTCCCTGTTTTATCTTCTTCTTCTTCTTTTCGTGTCGGTCAGCAACGACAAATAATAAAAACACCAAATCCAAATCTACACTCCCATTCCCTCCCAGAAAGCAACGACCTCTCTTGCAGCTCCCCTAGGAGAGTTCGCCCCACGAATTCTTCCCAGTGACGCTGTCTGGGAGCCATTTTCTCCTGTTTTATTATAACGGTATATTATGATACCTCCTAAATCTCTTATTTTTTATGGCAAATTTTTTTTTTCATTATATGTAGTAAGTATATTGGTTTCCCCATTTTAAGGAGTTATGGAGTTTAGGACAATGATAACAAGTAAGTATATTGGTTTCCTCATTTTTAGGAGTTATGGAGTATAGGGGAATGATAACGATAGATAGAAATCCTACTAAGAATTTTCAATTTATCTCACAGTATGTATCGCCTTACAATGATATAGATCTGTTGACAATACAATATCGATGACAGTTCACCTTCCATTTGAGGACTATACTTTAATGTTCGCATGCTAACCGACAGTAATAAAAATCAAGATTTGTGGTCGTAATCCAATTGTTGACATTTATAAAGGTGAGTTAATGTCCAATGAAAGCAAAAAACTTTAAATACGAAGATTACGTAAGCTTTATTCAAAAATATTCCAATAATATCATTAAGACAGGGTGATAATTAAACAAGTTTAGTATATACATACAAACATTGAATTAATACAATCAAATTAATCCAAGTGTTTTAAGTTATGTACTTGGAGCATTCAAGATGCCTTGTAAGGAAATCCATGTGTGGGTGCAATGAGGAAGGTTTATATACTTTTTAGATTTTATTTTTATAAACAAAACAAAAGTTCAGTGACATAAATTTAGGGATATTATAGGATTACAATAGTATTAGACATGTGTGGCTACGATATAATTAATGAATATGAACTTATCATTTCATATTTGAATACGTCATTTATTATTATGGAAAAATGAACTCAAGTTATATAAGTAGGTATATGTAATTATAATATATCTACATACTATTAATAAATACATTTTTTGTATGTATACCTATTTGTTTTTATTATTTCTCGTCATATCCCACAGTGAGGTAGCCAGCAGACTAGCTGCATGTACACTACACAGCAATAATTACTACTACTACACCATCACGACATATCCCACAAGTTGAATAGCCAGCAGACAAACTGCATGTAATAAAAATGCAAGCCGTCTTCTCTGTGCCAAAAAAGACATTCAGGATGGGTGGCAAACCTCATTGCTGAATTTGATCTGTAAAATGTCTTTATTTTTTCGAACACTTGCCTGTAACAGGACAGTTGAAAACTTACGGACGAGAGTGAGAGATCAATTCTTTGCCAGGTGTACCACGGCTTAAAAATTATGTATTTTGTGCGTATGAGTGACAATAATTATGTATATACAATATTAAAATCAAATAAATGTTATAATGTCCTACTTCCTTAATAGAGATATCTCGTGTATAGGGAGGAAAGGGTTACAAAGTATGGATAAAATCATATGTGGTAGACATTACACTCGTATATATTATAATTTGTTGGATTTTCATGTTTTTTTTTTCACATAAAAGTTTTGGATGCATATCACTTAACCATACATATTTTTTTAAAAAATTATTTTATTGATTTTGTTAGCAGATTGACCAGGTTGGTCAGAAAATTTAGCAACAATAAATAATAATAATAATTGAATCCACCGAGTAAAGAGCGATTAATTATTTATGTAATGTCTACCTCCAAAGATATTAGCACATTACGGACAGTTTTTATAAGAATCTGCGAACATCGATTGCTTTCGAGTAGTAGTAATAGTAGTTGGTACTTGATTATAATCTGAGTCAGTCGTTGAAATGGTTACACGACTTGTTGCGTCATAGTCAGCTCCATATAAAGACAACGACTCAGGAGAGATGTCGGATACTTGTGTCCATTTCTACTTTGTTCTCTGTTTCTCAACTTCATATAATAAGATTGTTGTGCAGTAGTGGAGCGACCCACATAGGACGGTTTGTTTCAGACAGCGGCGCTACGTATAATTTATTTCATTGTTTTGTAGGTATGTAAAATTACATGCTCCTTCATGCAACTTATGTACAATGAATACATCGTGCCACTTGCAATACACTCAGTTCCTATGTCTTTGTCATTGGACATTGCAAGGAAAAGATGATTGAATAATAATTTAAAATTTAAAATTTTTCTATTTTTTTTTGTGATTTTCGAATGCCCTATAAGTACGCTACCTATTCTGTATACCTTTTTTGACATGAGGTATTATGTGTGTATGTTCGTTACGAGCAACGTGTAAATGGGTTTTGGGTTAGTTGGATGAGATAGCGTCTTAGCGATATACTCGCCCTCTGTATATTGATTGTATTTAATTTGAATTTATGCCTTTAATGAAATTGTATATTATCAATGTACAGTAAAATTAATAAAAAAATATGATATATTATTTGTCAAGATAGCATGAAAAGATAGTTGGACAATTTGAAATCTTAAAAACTATGTAAAGGAAATGATGAACTAGCTGGAAAATATACAATATACCACACTTGGTTTTCAGATGTCTAAGAACCATTCAAGTTTTTTTTATCGGTTGAGTAAATGCAGGGCAAAGTGATGCTCACTCGCAAACGAGTGAATGGACTTAAGAAGAATAGAAAAAAAGGTAAATACAAGAGTAAATACGTTAAAGGTGAACAAACACACATAGTTACGGAAGTTATAAATATATCGATTGAAATAATTACAAGTCTAGCTTGAGTATCATTCTAATTATGAAATACTAGTATATTATGTACTTGTATTCTGACGAAAAACGATAATTGTTATTAACATTAAAAACAGATCATTTGCAAACAATTTGCGTGCCATGAGGTCAACAAAAACAAATTTACTGCAATTCTTGTAAAATAACAATTAATAAAGGTAGGTATGCATTTCACGACGTAAAATATTCGTCAATCTCGTATACCGTTATAAAGTAATTTTGTTCATGTATTATTATTTTATATTGCACATTATTCATACAATAATATTATATATATAATTATACAAAGCGTTACAAAATATTTAATGTTTTTCTAATTTCCTATAAACTCTAATCTAAACACAAATGAAAAACGTGAACGCGTACATACCTACTACTTATTATGTGTAACTGCCACAATTTTCTCACAGTTTTACTCAAAAGATTTTTCACATTCCGGTCACTAAGTTCATTGTAAGCAGTAGTAATTACTCAAATAATAGTATTGTACGTTCCTTAATACATTTTAACTAGTATCCTAATGTGCCTGCAATATTAAGAATTCCTTTTGCATAAATTAAAGTATGTAAATTGAATCAAAATACTATTATTATTTCATATATTAAAAACAGTAAATTATTCAAAATAAAGCAGTTCATTACTGTCAAACTTAACCTTGCACTGAATTGAATATCTAGTTAATAAACACTTCGACATAAATTTCGTAAATCAATTATGTACCTATCAATCTATAACAACATTATATAGTATACTTGTTTAGAATATTTTCAATTTCTTTTCACTGGGTTTGGACCCAACAAGACGATAACAAAATCAATAAGATCAAAAAATCTCAATCAATGAACCGTGTAGACACGGTGTAATATTGTTCAAATTCCATTAGGAAGTAGTGAGAAAGGTATCCCATCGCTTAGTTTTGGTGCCCATGGACAACGTTCACCAGTTCCATAATTCTCAGTATCACGATATTAGTTCCATCAATCGAGTAATTTTCAATGCATACTCGTACCAATAAAAATACGTGACTATTTCAATTGAAATTTCCTATTTCAGATTTAAAGCAGATCTCTAGTTTAAATAAACTACCTACGCTCAAATATTAAGCCTTATACATTTTTCATCTGTTAGTAAAACTGATCTATAGTTAGAGTGCTAATTAATGATTTTGCATGCAAACAATAAATTATTAAAGCATAAATTATAAGAACCTAATTGTTTATTATGATCGAAGTATTATTAAAATCTTCATATTTTCCGGAAACATCACTTCTACTTTCAGTACATTAACAATGAGATTAAATAATTAATACTATCGTTAAGTAGGTAAATGTGTAATTATTGTATTATTAACATGTACTGATTAACAGACAAGACACCGGATGGCTAACTGAGAGTTTTTACGTATCATAACAAAAACAATGAAGTTCCGAGACCTCTGATAATGATCGTCAGCCGCTGCTGTGAACTCGGAAGTTAAACGTGCGATGTTATTTAAGCACATTAATTATCGAATAATTGTGAATGAAAAGGTTAGTTAACAATATTACTAACTTGATAACAAACAGATAGATAAAATTAAATGATTATATTTGAGGGTGAGAAACTGTGCAAACATTTTGACATTTCTTTAGTTATTTTTCAGATGAGTTAAAATACTAGGTCCTTTTTTGTAAAGATTGCAAAACAATAAAATTGCAATGTAGGGCTAATATTTTTTAAATGTGTTTTTGTATTATCTAATCTGTCATATAACTTCAAGTGGAACAATGTTGTAAGTATATTATTTTAGTCCAATTTGTTAATATTTTATTTAAAAAAAAAAAATATATCTTGAATACAAAAATGAAAAGTTTTTAAATTCATTTTTACGAATTTTGAGAGAAAGTATCGTTTTTTTTATTTATCACTGTCCAAATATATTAAACAAATATTAAAAAGGACTCCCGTATCTCGAAGTCAAATCTTTATATTAATTTATTTTATCTTACTGTGGATTCTAGCACCAATAATGTTTACTCACTACATAATTTGTAATAAGGGGAAATATCATAAGGGTGTCAAATAAAAAAAATATATAATTGTAGACAATATGTCAATAACCGATTTGATGAAAAATCGGATAATTGCGTGTTTAAAAGGTAAATATTAAAAATAAAAAAATTGTCGATAGGTTTTGTGATACAGCTACAAGGTTGTATATAATACATATTATATTCCATTGTGGGTGTATTGCGTATTTAATGTCCGTGGTATTTCACTAATGTATTATTTATATTAATACCAACAAATGTTTTTTAGCCATAATAACAAAAACGATAGAACATTGTAATTATTATTAGCACACGAATGACAATCCTTGACTCAGTTTAAAAATACAGATTCATAATAAGCAAAATTAATAAATATATTTTGGTCAGTAAAACATTTGACTTAGATGTCAATACAGATGTGAACATAATGTAAATTCTAATCTTAAAAGAGTAAAGTACAATTTGTATGAAGATTAAACTGTAACAGTGACGGGACAAAACTTCTTATGCTTTTATAATGAAAAAAATATTATCTCAACTTTATAACATTAGTAGGCCTTTTTTATTACATTGGTAGGCTTCGCAAATTTGGTTATATACGATTAAGAAAGTAAACGTTTTTTCAAATTTCGTACTCCATGTCGTCCAAATTCTCGAATTTGAACGACATGGAGTATTTAAGAATTTGAAATATTTCGCAATCTCATTACTTTTCTACAAATTTTGAAATAAAAGTTTCAGAAAACATGCAATAGGAATTAATGGAATATTTCGATCTTTTCCGAATTTTGTTTTCAATCATGCGCAAAATCGTGAAGACATGCATTAGTTTTAGTTTAATTTGATTTTGTTTTGTGTTAAATTTTCACTGTATTTCAGAAGTATATGAAATATATAATAGAAACTTAGAATGTACATCTGTTGTTCGCTGTTGGGTTTGCTCCTGGTACATTGAGGTAATTTGGTTGGACTCTTGGGAGTATTTTAGTGCTCTATGGGGTTTTCCGGGTGCTTTGGGGTATTAGGTCGGCCTATATCTTTGTTTCTAAATTTGTTTTTGTTGTTTTGCTATGTGTATTTGATATGCCTGTTGTATGTTCGTTTTAGTGAATAAATAAATTGATATTTTACTTGAATGAAAAGCATATCATGGTAGGGATGTGGTGTTTTCTGCATTTATAGAAAGTACGTCACTGCAGTGTACGCTAAAATACCCGGCTAATTGTGATATGATTGCGGTTAAATTATGCTGTTAACGTTGAGTTTACCTTATTGTTTTATTTTTGGGGCAATGAATCATTATTATAATGTTAATCTCAAAACCGCAATGAACGTGTTTGAGACATAATTTACATTTATATATTATTATTTATTTTCAATGTTAAAAATCACATTAAAGTTCATTTTATAGTTTTCAATGGAAAAGATGATAATACGTCTTGTAGTATTATTATGATTTTTCTATTATAGACAAGTCATAATATTATGTTTATATTTTCAATTCGAATACTAAAAATAACATCAATCATCAACTTCTTGTCAAAAGGGAATGTTGTAGGTATAAAAAATAAATAACATATGAACATAATATAATGCCAAATACTCATAAATTACAAAAAATATGAGTCAATATTTAATTTGTTATTTTATATACGGTCAGCTAAAATATTTCAGACAAAAAATCATATCAATATTTTTTTGACGATTTGTTATCAGAGCCCTATGCATCACGTGCTTTACAAATATGAGAAAAAATTCGACATCAAGTAGTATTTTTTAACCGATGAGATATGCTACCTATTCTTAATGTCTTAATTTTATATTGGCATAAAGAGGACATCCAACATGTTTGAAACATGCATGATATATATATCGCAAATAAAATTTCAATACAAAATGTGAAGGCGAGTGCTGATGTATGATTATAGGAAAACAAAAAGCGTTTATACAAATAATATCTATTTATTGTAGTCATGTACAGTACTGTAGGTATTTCTCACGACAATGAGAAAAGGTCAATTGGTTAGGATTGATGTGCTGTTTATTATAATATGATTATTAATAGAGAATGAATTATATGAAAAGGCTCAAATATGAAAAATAAATGTTGAAATATGCAAGATTATTAATTGTTGTCGTTGCATATTTAAAAAGAAACATGTGCAAAATGGAATTTGATATTTTTAAAATAAATATCTTATTACGACAAATTATTACATAAATATTTAATGAATAATTACAGGGAACAGTATAAATAATTATTTTGACGTCTTAATGAATATTTTCTTAGAACATGGTGTGATATGTGAGGATAATATATATATATATATATATATGCGAAGTTATTTTTTTCGTATAAATTGGAATTTTTTCACCTACGAAAGTGTTAATATGATGTATTATATACGATAGGTATGATTTTAATCGCAATATATGCATCACTTGCAGGGTAGAGAAGAGAGTATTAGGTGTTCCGATGCTTACGAATCGGCTTTGGCTGGCTTAAGCGCTTTATACCATGGCAACGTTCACCAATTCCACCTATATCTCTTATGCTTCTCTCATATCAATCTTTTTCAGAGCAGGTGACTGCACTCATCGCTGAAAAGCGACTTCGTCCAGCCAACCGCACCTACTGGGATTCGAACCCACCACCTCCGTGTTACGAGTCAAATACTCTAACCGTTAGGCCACGGAGGTATGTGGGTAGCCGGAGAGTATTGTTATTATAAGCTGCAATTATTTTTACATCTACCGCGATCTCACCGCCAATATCGATAGGTGTATATATATATATATATATATATATATATATATTTTTTTAAAGATATATCTGGGTTTCGTTATAAACCGAAATACAACTTTATACACCTTCCACAGTAGGTAAGCTAAAAGCTTGTGTCGTGAAAGAGGAGTTTGCCGGCACCTGGGATCGAACCGCGAACCCTTGTTCAAGAGGCCGAGACTCTACCTCCAGGCTACCGACGAACTCAAATATGCAAGATAAGTATGAAAATATTTCGATTTGAAATGATAAACACATTTAATGTAGTGTAAATTGGAGATTTTTGCGATAGGATAGCAGAAATGTGTAACGTGGTTTAATCCAATGTAAGTTGGATCTGGAAAATTTTTGCAACGGAAAATAGAAAATTTTGTGTCAAATATCAAATTTAATTTTTCCCGTTGGTCGCGGTGGTGAAAGCGCAATATATTGGTCCTAGGGCCTGGACCGACAAAGCCTCTCCCACTATCAATAAATCTCCCTCGACATCCATCAAGAGGGAGACCAAAGAATACCTGGATGACACAATGCAATAGAATCTTGCGGAGAAATGGCCTGGATGAAGATGATATAGGAAACAGAAAAGTGTACAACCTCTGATCGAGAAGAGCCGACCCCAACAGCCTTCATCGGCAATAAGTTGGGACAGTGCCAGGAAGAAGAAAGATCAAATTTTATTTTTCCCGGTGTGAATTGGATCCATATTTCTTTTAGGTATCAAATAATTGTCATTGTGTAATATGCATCATTACGGTAGATTATCATTAAAATATGCAAATCACATTTATATGTATTTGCAGATATGCATTTGCATTATATTTTGATCATTGATTATAAAATAGATTACCATTACTGACAGCAAAATATATAATATCAATAATGTAGGAATGCAAAATAATATCAGTGATCAACGGTATGACCTCAAACGTCAGTAAGGTAAGGTAAAATACTTTAATAGGCAGCACGACCACACTTAAGAAGCTGTACGGGAACTACTTTTTGACCTATTTAATTTAATATTTAATATATTTCACTGAAGCATTTCGCCCTTTATTCCAATTGTAACAAAACGGCGCTTATAGTCATGATGCAATACTATTATTATTATCTTTATGTAGATTATAGGAACACGTAAAGTCATTATACTCTAATAGACATTATACCTAAGAATTTGATATGTTATAGGTACAACAATAACTCATACATAAAAACTTTTTGATACGACATAGTTCTATTATTATATCATAATGGATAATGATATTGTAATGTGGATCATTGTAGCCTACATAATGTCTCTTTTACTATTGATATCACATACTTCCATTTTTTATAAGAAGTCCATTGCAATTTCGAAATGATATCATTATCATTGTGTTACATTGATTATTAGTATTACAGTTTTAACCTATTCATACTATACTATACTATACCATCACGGCATATCCCACAAGTGGGGTAGCCAGCAGATCAGTTGCACGTAAGATTCATGCAAACTGTCCTATTCATGGACTTCGTAAATGTTTACGTATGGTAGTTATAATATAATAACGCTATTCTCTCATGCACAAGCTTTCCGTCAATCTGGATATCCCTTTTTCAAAGTATACCGTTCTGACAACAACATTTGAGCATGTCATAGAAAAAGTGACTAAATTGTCGCAAAGATGCTCCGAATCAGCTGGTTTCTATCTTGTGCCCCTGGAAGGAAGGATGATTGAATATCGATTGTATTGGAGTTATCAATAATAAATTGGTAGATATAATTTTATCTAAATAATCCTTATCTGAATTGGAACTAATTCATGACATGAATTTCCAATAAATTTTGTATACTTTTGGTAATCTTCTGAGTAGATAAAGTCTCATAGTTGCAATGTGAGGAATTTTAGTAAGGAGGAATGAATAATAAAATATGTAATTATTGGCATGTTTAGTTGCTTCATTAGTACCAGCATCTTATTTACATGTAGTTATAAAATTATTTTATATACAGTGACAAGACACTAGGGTAGAGGATGTTCTTGTTCTGTACTTGTACGGTACCTTGTATCTAGTGGAGTGAATCAAATATTATATATATTATTGTAATATTAAAAACAATAATATTGATGTAATACATCTACATTAAACATACAACTTTCCATATTGTAAACCCACATTGAAAACATATGTAGTTTACGTAACAAATCTATGTCAATTTACCGGAAAATAAATGAATAACTCTAACTTTAAATATTAACAAAAATGTCTTTTATATGCTTCTTAATTCTCTTAAATTATGCGACGATGATTGTAAATATTTTTATAAAAAATGTTATGATTGAAAAAAAATCATAATATTTTTATAGGTTTGTTATTATCGCGCAAAAGATCAGTCAGATTTTAAAGATTTATTACAAGTTCTAACGTGTAATGAAATGGGCGTGTTGTATCGAAACACAATATACTATTATTACTTATTGCTAAGTACGTTTGTATCTAATAAATTGTGTAACAGAAGGTTTTACAAAAAACCATTAATAAAATAGCTATACCTATATTATACCGTATCAACACGTTGTTGATCATTTATTACACAAAGTAAATCAATTCAAACAATAAGTTTTAAGACATAAAGAATGAATGTAAATAACTGTGTATGAATGTGTAACAAAATCATTACATTCTACATCGATTAAATGTAATTTAGGTCAGTTGAACTTTTAATCTAACAATGAAACTATATTAATAAAAAAGCTCTGTAAACTGCGATTTCGAAGGTTAACAAGATAAGGATATTTAAAAGGATTTATTATTGTAATTATCAAACTTCGATCAATGCCATACATATTGTGAACTTTGACATACAAATCACGATATTTTTTTATTTCTTTATGAATGATTAAGGGTGCGGTATATCGAGTAGGTAGATAATATATAAATGATTTACGTTGTGTTAAAGGAATTTAGAGTATTTTTTCATTTATTAAATGAATATTAATACCTATGATCATTGACCATGATAATTTTGAATTAGTTCACTTTGGACCGCTACAATGTGAGAAATTTAAATATGTACCTACCTACTCAATATCATTTGTTGCTTTTGAATCATAAGATATCCTAGCAAAACAGACATTTACTTTTGAAAGTTTAATTATCGAGCCAATTATTTGAGCCGTAAAGCACCCGGCGAAGAATTGCTCTCTCACTCTTGCCCGTAAGTTTTCGAGTGTACTGTAAAAGGCAGGTGTTCGAAAAAATAAAGACATTTTACATCTCAAATTCAACGATGAGGTTTGCCACCCACCATGAATTTCTTATTTTTTTGTTGGCACAGAGAAGACGGCTTGCATGTTTATACATGCAGCTGGTCAGTTGGCTACCCCACTAGTGGGATATGCCGTGATGGTGTAGTAGTAATAATAATAATAATAATAAAGCTTTATTGACAGAACATAATAACATAATAGTAGTAGTCATAGTAAGTTAAATTATCATTGTACAATTGGAAGTACGACAAATTTATGTGCTTGTAATGTTTCTTTGCCTATTGTATTACTTGTTGAAAAATAGCGAAGTATTTTAATATGACGTTTCGTATAATGAAATTGACGTAGGTGCATGATGTACAACATAAGTCAAATAGATCATATGACAACTAAGTCAGTGTTCATAAAACTATTAATTTTATTCCTTCTATTGCATGTGGGAGGAAATTACTAATTCAATGTTACGACCTTCATGTTATTATGTCTCATGTACGTTAAGTTTGGTGATCTGCGTTTGATTTTTACATTCATTAAAATCGTAACAAAGCTTTTAGACGATTCGAATATAAGAAACATTACACAAAACTTTTGATAGTAAAAAGATTAAAGAAACTCAACTTAAAATGGTTGTTCATAATCATCATATGTTTTTGTGTCGCCAAACTTCATCTATTATAAAAGTTTCATATTTTCTTGGACAAGCGATATTAATTATTTTTCTTAAAAGAAAACATTCAAATTATTCACTATTTTTTCATAAAAAAAAACGTTTGTTGAATACCCATACGTAAGTATAACATAATAATAACGAATTGTTTATACATAGCACAATGAATCAACTGTATAGCATTCCGATATGTAAATTATATTTTGGTCTATGCATACACGAGGAAGTCAAACCTACATTAAATTTGACAATATCATCAATCTTCGTGAAAAATATTCAAAGGCAGATAATTTTCAATACGTCATATGTACATATTATTTGTCTTTAGTTATTATTTTCCACACGGAAGAGTTCTTGATGGTAATGAAATAAACAATTCAGAAAATAGTTATACAAAGCGCTACAATTGAAGTCTGACATAATTATTTGCAAATAGTATATGTAGGTACAACATTTCCTTTTCTCTTAACATTGTATGCAAAAAAGTTGTCGTTTAATTAGGTATAATTTTGTGTAATTATTGTTGTTGAGCAGAAATAGGAAGAACTTTCGATATTATGTAGAAACACGCACTTTGCAATGTGAGGTGTCAGTGCGTATAGAGAAGATTGGAAGATAGTTGTGGTGATATAATATTACGTTCTCATTAACATCATTATACGAGTTACGTAGAAATATTGCAGATGTACTCTACATATGTGAGTAAAACCCTTAACCTACAAATTGCGTTGGATACCAGTTGCGTGTCCATAGATCATTTTATCATATTGAATTAAAAGAAACATGTTAAGAGTGTATTTTAAATTAGTACCTATTAATTTTTGGTGCACGACTATTAAGGGAACAACAAACATTTCCATTCCACTTTCACACCCTTCAAAGAAGAAAAGAAAATTACTACGCCATGATGTCGTCATGCTATTGAAGATTTGAGTATGGTACCTATATATCTTTATTCATTTACACCATCACAAAATTTCTCACAAGCGGAGATGCAAGTTGACTAATTACATGCATATAATGAATACTCAGATCGTCATATAAATAGAAAACATCCAGGGAAAGTTTATCTATGTATAAAAGCACCTTGTAGGCACGACTTAAAATCTGTTGGATTAACTAGTAAATAAGATTGGTATGTTTGGGGAGTATATTTTAGAAGATAAATTTCTGACCTGTATAGTTATCAAAAGTATTCTAGTATCCAACTGGTATGGATCTTAAATTTTACAGTGTGAAAAAGATCCTATGTGAAATGTTATGACGGTGTATCATTGTCCACAGAGACCAGAAGTGTAACAAGAACCGGTCATGGTGCAGCCGCGGGCAGAGGAATGCTCATACATTCGCACTCATACTCTATGTTATTGTTGGTAGTATAGTAATCAGTTCACTTTCACTGGACCGTGCTGACAGAGATGCTCAATAAAAACCATTAAAAACAGAAAAGTTATCTCAATGGAAACAAACTAATAAGTTTATAAAAGTATTTTATTAACATTAATCGAAGCTGGTGCTTTGGAAAATATATTTTTACCATTTCATACAGTTAATCAGTATCATGTAAATTTGTTGTTTTGAAAACATACAGAGATTTTAAAATTCATAAGCGTCAATCGAAAATGACGATTTTAAGATTTTTATTGTATAATAAAGACGAATGACGTTTCAATGTGTTTTTCAAAGTTTTCTTTGTCAGAAATAATTGAATACCTAATATATTTAAAACGTTCTGAGTATATTTCAGATTTTTTTAGTATAATTCTTGGGGATGAACAAAATGATAAACCTTTACCGAAGACTTTATATTGAGCGTATTAAAATTAAGTATGGACCATGCGTTGATGTCTATATAAAGTGAAAATCCATTGGATTGGTCTGCAACGAGTTTGGATTTTCTTTTCCATTTCTCCCTATTTTCTGCTAGTCTCTTTAATTCTACGGACGTGCCACAGTTAATGTCCTTCTTCTATTGATCCATATAGGTGTCTCTTAGTCGGCCTCTATCATTCCTGTCTTCGGTCTTGCACTCCGCGTTGGTGATGAGCAGGCCTGGATGTTGATGTAGGTATATACTAACATTAATGAAACAACTATGTTCTTTCATAATATAATAATATATGGTTTTGCGTAAAAGTTTTGCACCTCTGTATAACAATAATATGAAATAGTAAGTAGGTGTTATCTCAAACATGTCGTGAAATGAAGTACCTACATAGTTTATTTATACTTGCATACTGATAATAATACAATTATTTTTTGAATCACAATTGATTGCATGACATGTTATGTTTATTTCGCAGATTGTATGCAACATATAAAAATAGTATGTACCTACTATCATTTCATAAGCAAAACATGTAGAATGTAGTGGAACATTGTACTCGCGAAAGATCTAATATAAAAGATAACATTTCGTCAAAAGTACATTCTTGTTTCTTTATTTGATTATTTGAATTGAAATACCTTTCTAGTTGTTGGATATATTTTAATAATGCCTTTCACATTCTGTTTTGCATGCAATTCAAAAATAATATAAAAGGTTCAAAAACAAAGCTTTTAGTGACAAGAATGATGTAACAATCAAAATACTACGAGAATGTATCACTTGATTAAATTCTGTAACAGTAACCCAAAATCTAAACAAGAAATTAAAATATACAGCTTTTAAAATATTTGTTCTTTCATTGACTGTCTATATGTTCCGAGGAAAGCAGAGATTTCTTTGTGTGTAATTCACTTTTTTGTTTTTCTCTTTAACTTTTGTCACGGTTAAATTTTTTGAAGCATTAACTTATTAGTTGGAAACAGAAACTTTCGATTGCTCTAAAATGTAGATAGGATATTAATCATTAAGCTTAAATTAATCAATATGTTTTAAATATATTGGACTGGTTAGTACGCCCATATAATAAGCGAAGAATCATGAGCAACTGAGTGTGTGCAGAATATTTTTTTTCACTTTTCGTAAGTAAACAAATGTGAAAGAAAGTACACTGAGAAAAATACTCAAAACGAATCATTGGTACGGTACTATCAGACTAGGACCAGAGATCGTACAAACGATTCATTGGTATAAATCTATAATATTAACTCTTCGCAAACAAATCATTGGTAAATTTACCAACAACTTGTTTGCGAAGAGTTAATATTATAGATTCGTACTAATGAATCGTTTGTACGATCTCTGGTCCTAATCTGATAGTACGTACCAATGATTCGTTGTGAAATTTCGTTAGTATTTTTCTCAGTGTATACAAGTAATATTTAAAGCTACTTAAATCCTAATTAGTTATTACAGTATATCCTTATTTCTCAAGAGAACTTAAATGTTTCATGGCAATTGATAATTATAAAATTTTGAGTTATTTTAATGACAATTATATATTCTTGTTATCGATACTTTCGCTATTTTTATTGTACTTTACAACGTTCATTGATAATAATAATAACTCTTTCTTTTCCGGATTGAAATTGCAGGTGGTATAAACATAGTCATTATTGATATTGTCCGTAGTCACAATGGTAATTAAAATATGGGGCGTTACCAAGTTAGGTAACATATTGTATAAAGTAATAATAGTTTCTTTATCAAATCATAATAAATCAATTCTACCCCTCTTATGTCGTTATCTTTAATTGGTTTGCCTCTCAGTAGCTAGAGATATCGGCAGATCGATAAATGGACTTTTCGAGAAGGCTAACATCGATATTTTGATAAAATATATTATACCATAGTGATGCGCACTTCAATTATTATGACTCTAAGCATTTCTGTACTTGTCGCTTTTTTGTAAATTTGTCAATTTTGTCAAAAATGCCTCTCAGGTACAGATATGTTATAGAAAAAGTAAAATAAATAGTTGATATCATATTCAAAGTGTAAGTACTACTTATTATATATGTGTTACAATGAAAATGTCAAGCTTATCAACCGACATGTCTTGGTGGAAGAAGAAGAAGTGGGTAAAATAAATAAACAATGAAACAAAATATAGTAATTGCAATAGAAAAAAGCGAAATCAATGACGTGGTTTTGGTTTTAAGATATTTTGCGTACATTATTAGATAAGATATTAAAATAAAACAAAGTATGTAATAATTCCACTGTAAAGTTTTTACATTTGCCTGACAATGAGATCGGAAGCTTTTGAAAGCCGACTCGCAAATTAATAAAGTCACCATTTTTTTTTTATTTTATTTATTTTATATGGAGAAATGGTTTGTTTGTGTATTATTTCATGTATGGACAGTTTACAGTGCAGTATTTGCTTGTTATGAATGTGATTGTGTATATGTAGGAGATGAGCGTAGGGGGAGGGGGTCTGGCCAACTATGTTGAACGTGCCTTCTGTGTGGCTGGTCCGTTGCTGTGGAACAAAATTCCCTATGATTTGCGAACTCTGGAGAGTGTGGAGGTGTTCAAGACGAGCTTGAAAACCCGATTGTTCAGGAGGTGTTATGATTCTTGAATGGGTCCTTGCGGTGGTTTTTACACAAAACGGCGCATCATATTATTATTATTATAAAGGCTTTTTGTGACTGTGTATATTTTTATGAGATGTTTGCCCTAGTACAGGATCTACCTACATAGTTGGGCAGCATCAATAAAGTATGTATCTAGATTGTAATTTATTAAGAAACAAATAAAAAAAGAAGAAAATGTTAAGATTTTTCGATTAAAAAATTGAATTTGAAAATGACATTTTAGTACTTAAGACTTAATGGCTAAAAGGTACAGATATGTTTTTTGATCTGAAATATCCTGTCTAATGCGAATTACAGTTTGCAAATGTGCATTACAGTTTTAATTTAATTTTATTTTAAATTATCAGTTTAAAATATTATAAAACTACAAGTATGAGAAATTTCTAATTGCGAATTTATGGAGATTTATTAAAATATTTACAAGACACGAGACAAGAATAATCGTCGATAGAAAAGTGAGTAATATTAACCAATAATAATAATATATATCATCATTTTGATTACAGTATTTGAGAAACCAAATTAAATTGTATTGACAACTGATTCATAAAATAAGTTATTATCGTTCCAAGTATATAATCACAAAATTACTGCCTCTCAGCGAAATAAAACTAGTTTTGTTTTGGTATAATTACAATACTGTAACAGAACGAGTAAATGAACATATTTTTACATCAGTTAAAGATTATCTACTAAGTTTCTAAGATAATGTATGATACATAAAATGTTACATAATAACTGTTTTTAAATATTGTTTGTATTGAAACTGTTTCCTTTGTCCATATAATGAAAAGAACAAATATGTACAAAAACGCATTCAAAGATATCTAATGCATTGATACAATAACAAAACAGAAATAATTTACACTTGAAATATCTCACGGCCATGTTTAGGATGGATTTCCAAATGAATCAGTAAACACCATTGTCCGAAACAAACAAATTTGATGCAGTAATATTTATTTGACTACTGCTACTATCTCACAATTGGTGGTAGTCAGCAGACCAACCGTATATTAAAAACCTGCTCTCTACAGCACACTCTAAAACTGATAGATTCATTGATTACAATATTACAAAATAAAACAGTGTCATATAAATATCACTTATACAATTCAATGTACACAGGGCGAGTTATCGCTAAAATGCGATGTATTCCAACTAACCCGGATAACTATTTAGTTAAATCGCCCTTTGATATTCATTTTGGGAGGACAGGACTATTGAGTAATAATACCTATTCTCTATCTGAAAGAGGGTACCAAAAAATCGTGAATGTCCGAGAACTACGCGGATCAAAATTTAAAGGACGACCGTGTGTTTAATAAGAGAAATTGTCGTGCGTGTATGAGAATTGTGTGAATGTAGAAGAAGCGAAAGAAATATGTAAGGATAGATCTATATGGCGTTCAGATCTCTCTGCCTGCTCCACTTAGGATACAGCGTGAGGATATAGCATAGCCTACTTTCTTTATTTCAGTTCAAATTAAAATATTTTAATTGTTCAAGGGTTTGTGTGTCTACATCGTCAAAAACATATAAAAGGATCTTGTGTATTAAAAAAAACAACGGTATTTATTTTCAATACTGATAATTATATAGCAAGAACTCTTCATTCAAGATAGCTAAACATTGTTAATAAAGAGTTTTCTTAAAAATGTCAATCTATCTGGACGAAAGCGATCGAGTTATACTCGTATAATCATTAATGAGAAATATTAAAATGTTGTTTCAGTACATTTTTTAATTTTGAATGTTTTTTAAGTATTCTACAATGCACATCCGTTACTTGATTATTTAAATCGCGATCGATTTCGGTAAACCTATACCATTGACGAGCGATATAATAATCGTCAATGGTATAGGTTTACCGAAATCGATCGCGATTTAAATAATCAAGTAACGGATGTGCATTGTAGAATACTTAAAAAAACATTCAAAATGTCTCGTAACTGTTACATAGATGCAGTAATATTTAAAATAACTGTCATTTTTTAATATTTTACCTTATACAGTAAAAATGAGATTACGTAATAGCACTTAGTGACCTAATCTATTTAATTTGTTTTGTCAATGATGCAATAATTTATCAATTTTTAATATTCAGCTGTCATATTATTATTTTAGAACTCATTGTTTACCAAATATCTATTCTACATGTATAATTATTTTAATAATACACCCAATTCATTGCAATCAGGAAGTGTAGCTGGTAAAACTGTATATTGTGAAATAAAACAGATTTTATACTGAAATATGACGCTTCTGATGCTGTATTGTATTACAATGAATAAAACATCGATAACATACACCAATTATAATTAAATATATCACATTTCTTTGATATTTATATCGTTTGGAATGTGTTCTGTGTTTTCATAATAAATGCTTCATTTATTAATGGGAATTAATAGATGCTTCATCTATTAATGGAAATTGTTGTAAAGAATAAAAACATATGGTTTAGTTATTTTTTATTTGAATGATTCATTATTTCAATGATTTATTATTCCTAGAAATATCGTGTCTTGAATAGTTTTGTTAAATCAAACCGTAGCTCTATAAACAAAACACATTGTTGACCGGCAATGTTCCTTTTAACAAACTTAATTTTCCTAGACATTATTTTGAATGACATTCCCTGATGATGATGTTGATGATTTTGGATGACTTTATCTTTGACCCGTTTAACTGAAAGTGGAGTAGTCTTAAAAATGAGAAACAGTAATGCGATTAAAATATATTTAAAAGTCTAAAATTATCACTTGTAGAATGTAAAAATTTGGGAAAACAAGTATGCAGTATCAGTCTGTGAACATAGATTTATTCAATTAATTCGTTGATTGTGAAATTGCATCGTCCCTCGGGTAATGTTGTGTCGTTGTTATACTTGTTTGTGATATTAATATTATAAATTGTTGTGTCACATTGATAACATCATTAATTGCTGCGTATTCTATGGTAGGTACATTATAATACATACAAATCGTATGAATTACAATAAAGCATGATATCTTTATTATCATAATATTATACAAGTAACCGACATTGGTTCAGTGTCGTAATTATTGAGAAGGAAAATTCCCGAATGTTAATTTGTGATTACTAATATTTTACACAAGTTGGTTCTGTTTTCATGATAAATTGGATAACGAAATATGACATTTTAACAGTTGTATAACTTACATGAAATTTCGTCTATTGATATGTGTGTGATGAAGAATTTAAATTAACTTTTAGACAAACCTTTACGTAATGAAGATTCCACCATGAAAGTATAAATTTAATATCTGGTACTAAAATAATTTAATGCCAATTATATATCCACATAGGTGCATCATGACTGTATTTCCCATTATAAAAGTCAGCCAGTACAGTCACCACGTACATCAATTAATTTTTATTCTTTCTTGTCATCCGTGTGCCATTAATTTGCCTACAAATACCATAACAAAATGAACGATTATAAAAAATTAATTAATTCTCTTTGCCATATTTTAAGTCAGAACTTTTAAGAACACTTTTTCTCGTGAATTTATAAAGGCTAACTGAAAAACTTAGCAAACATTAAATCAGTTACACTTTAGTATTTGAAGGTTCATTATAAATAATAATTTTTGTTATTGAGACCTTTAAAATAGCAAGTTCACGATTGCCCTAAAGAAAGATAACTCAATGTAATTATTTTATTCATTTATATACTAGTATTTACGTTTAAAAAGTAACAACTCATCTTCTATAACATTAATGTGTTCAGAGTATATTTTTTCAAAAAAAAAAGTTTAATTGTTTTCCTTGAGAAGATATGTGAAAAATACTAGATACTAGACAAACCATCTTAAAATAATTATAATTGACAAAAATAAATATAAAAATGACTTTCACTCTGAAATTAAATGTCAATTATGTTTTCTTACATAAAATACAATAAATATACTTAAATTTGGTATAATATATAAAATTTTATGTGGCACTATGATATGGATAAATACCTAAATAGAAATTATATAAATGTAAAAACCCATTACAGAATACATTAATAGATAATAATGAATAAGTTGATAATATTGGAAAGGAAATTAGTTTGATATTATTTGCATTGTTGAATAAATTTCAATATTTCACGAAAATTTTTATTGAAATACTTTTATTGAATTAAGACATGATACAAATCGTGTGAATGAGATAATAGAGGAGATAATTCAATAACTTGTAAAATTGATCTTACTGGTTAAAACCAGTTTAATAATATTTAATACTATGTAGAAATAATGTATAGAAGAATCAATTTTTCTTTTTTTGAATTTTTTTTTTTAATTTTATTTTCTTTCACAAACAAACAGTTATAACACAAATGACAATACACAGACAAATCAATTACAATTAATAAACCAGCAAAGTTTGTATAATTATTTGGTATAGTATAATGCAACATTAACATTTTGTAGTAAACACGAGAAAAAAAAGATATTTCAAGAAAAAAAGAAAGCTTCAAGCACGTGCAATAAATCATCTCCAATCAAGAAGGGAATAAAGGAATGGGACAGGATATTGGAGCAGAAAGGAAAGCATCAAATGATTAAACCCCAAGATAATTAATTCTAAACTAGTTGACCCAGCGAACTTCGTACCGCCTGACAATCAATGAGTGATAAATATTATTTTTAATCTCTTTACAAACTCCCGAGGTCCCTAAACATTTTTTCTCGTAGACTACTTTAAAAAATTTGCTGGTTCCGATGGACCCCCTGTATTTCTACCCTCCCACCGTCGCAAAATTTTCGAAATGGTATAGGAATTTGAAACAATCCAAAAACTCATCGGTTTTCTTACAGAGTATTTTCTCACAGTACCTTTTTCTACTATGTAACGGGTATTTGTACCGAATATTGTTTATGTCAATATCTGGGGTTTCACCGAATATCCGATACTTTAACTATGGATTCGTGGACCCCCACTTACGACTCTTATTACGGCCATCGTAGACCCCCGTCGAGTCTCCCGTGGATCTCTGGGGATCCACCTGGACCACTTTGGGAATCACTGGAATAGTGCAAAAAAATAAAATTCATTTATGTTGAACAATTATATTCAACTCAGATTTGTTTATAAATTATCTGCTGTACGTAATATAATAATATGTAGGTACTAATTTATTTTTATAAGTTGATACATACTCATTCATTTTAAATTTATAAAAATTCTTTCCATGATTTTTTCAAAATTGAAATTTCAGAACCACAGATGTTAAATTGTATGGATAACGATTCTAATTTGAAAAATGTATACAAAAATTGTTCTATGAATAAACTTCATCGTTGATTTTGTATAATTATCCATATAGTTTGTGTGACAGCGGAACTGTCATACAAACGGCATTTTCATACGAAAATACAATCCGAATTTCCGACTATTCCGTTTGATTTTCCAAAAATTTTCTTTTATATAAACAGAGTCCTGATAATTACGAACATAACAAAAAAACAATTAGCCAAGTTGGTTCAGCCGTTCTCAAGTTATGGAATGACATACATGGTCAATCGATTTTTATTTATAAGATATGACTGAAATCTTGTCTAGTTATTAGCTCTTAGCATGTAAAAAAGTACCGTGAAAAATAACTGATACGAGTCAAGTACTAACCTTGTACTAGGTATATATGACAAGTTAATACTAAGAATTTCATTGTTCAGACAATATTTTCTGTGTTTGATGTACCTACAGCATAATAAGTACACGTGAAGTACCCACCGAAGCTCAGAAAAGAAGAGATAGTAAAATATGGAAGTATGTCGGGTAGGATTTGAATCTACATCATTCAATTTCCAACTGACATCTCTACTAAAAAGGTCGTCTTTCTATCTTATAAACCATAGTAGCACCTTCTCACATACCTACTTTGCCAATGTGCTTACTTTGTAGTTTTAGACCACCTATTTTTTCATACTATGCCAACCAGAATGCCAACTTATAGATTGAACGTACCGAAAAAAACATTTACTTGTCTTGTTGCCTTTTGAACGGAGACTTTGAAACGAAAACTTTGTAAAAAAAATAAAAGTTGTCTTTAGTAAACTCTCATCCTTTTAATTTTTTCGTGGAAAAAGCTGCTTTTACAGATTTTGAGAATGACCTCATTAGTAAGGTCGAAAGGTCAGAAAAAAGGAAAAAGACAAGTTGGACGCAGTGAGCCCATAAAAGCAGAATCATCTATTTACAAATAATGTTTCGTAATACTGTAAGTGTTAACCATATATGTTATAATTATGTGTGTTTATTTGTGAACAACAATTTCATGATTATTACTTTAAATAGCTCCTTCCTTTCTCTTTCAGGTGAACTTCCGTTGACGTGCTGTGCAGTCAGAATAAACAAAGGTTTATATTTATGGCAGTAGTACATTACTGCTTCTATCAGGTACGATACACTGTGTATAATATGTCCATTGTATTTTCATTGTTATGTACGAGTACTATCTACTGTCTGTTAGTATGGTAAAGAAAAGCAAAAGTAAATAGTATCGCGTACGAATACCGTATCTATTCCTGTCCATATTTTCATTTAACAGTACACGATGAATTAATATCATACTATTTATAATAATTTAATATTGTCACGTGAAAAATGAAAGCGAACACATATTATTATTTTCTTCCATCGATTATATGATTATTGTTTTGACACGCATACATACTTATCTACAATACATAGATTTTGTCTCTGTACAACTAAAAATTTCTATAATAAATCTATATTATTCAATTTATATGTAGGTATAATTCTATTATAGCATAAGTTTATAGGTAGGTAGTTGTGTTGAATAACAGTGTATAAAAAAACACTAATATAAGGAAATGTAAAAAATATTTATTATTTTCCCGATTAAATAAGAGTTAGACTTATTGTATAACAGTTTTAAGATTCTAATAAAACACGTGATAATAAAACGTTAGTATATTAATAATGTATACTATTGACATCTCTTATGTATTGATGTACCAAATTAGATTTGTGAATTGAGTTGACAGCTGAGTGAGTTTCTATAAATTATTAAGTTCGATTTTGAAATAAAGGCAGGTAGGTATGAAGCAATTATCTATATTAAAAGTTCATGAACACCACAACGACAAAAGCATTGTCGCATCATTGCACTTCAGTAGAAACGTGGGGAAGGTTAATAACCAAGTTCACTGATTTATGGCGAGACGATATTATGATGGACGATAAAATAATTATTATTCAAACTATGTATACCGAATTTATTTTGATTCAATGTTCCTATAAATTTAAATGATTATATTTCCTTGGTCAGATTTGTCAGATTATATTATCTAATAGTAGGTAATACTAACGAATTAATGGACTGCAGATTAATGACAGGAAAAAGCAATGTGGGAAGATAGTCAACAAGATGGAGCAATAATATTAAAATAATAAAGGATTACAAGAGCGTTAGATGTCGATAGAGAAAAATGAAATGTTGACGTATAAAACGTTTATATTTGACAGTAGATAGTAAAAATATAGAAGAACATAATTATATTTCATCAAATTTTATATGAAACTTGATATTCTTTGAAAAGGTAGAAAATTTATACATTTATTATTGATAACATTGAATGAATGAAGTTTGCTTCCACTCGAAGTTCTCGAAATTAGTTAGCGTTAAAGGGAGAAGTAGAAGTAAAGAGATAACAAACATTTAAATACTGATTTCAGATAACTCAGTTTTATTAAATACAAAG
This sequence comes from Athripsodes cinereus, assembly GCA_947579605.1. Classification (NCBI taxonomy): domain Eukaryota; kingdom Metazoa; phylum Arthropoda; class Insecta; order Trichoptera; family Leptoceridae; genus Athripsodes; species Athripsodes cinereus. Next base: position 10,935,850 of record OX388306.1, on the reverse strand, counting down.
AAAATTTAAATACTGTTTTTTTTATTTACTTCAAAATTTTATTTGTTTCTTTGCTATAAACCCAAATACAATTTTATACATGTTTCACAATAAGCTTAAAGCTTGTGTCGTGAAAAGGGAATTCATTGGTACTTGGGTTGAACAGCGCACCTCTTATATACAACCTTCAAGTCTTAACCTCAAGAAAAGGTTTTTAGAACTTATTTACATGTGAGTACCTATCTATTTTTTTTTATGAATTATGATCGTGTGGGGTGTCATATATCAAGGTGTTAAAGTTTTTATGATAGAAAGAGGTTTATTTTTACTCCATGCTAATATCTACTTATTTTTTTAACGCCGAACAATACCGGATAAAAATTCTATAACTTCAATATATTTGACCTTGCATTTGAAACAAAACAACATGAAAAGTTTTCACTAAATGATGCAATAATATTCTATGTGACCATTTTCCTACCGATATATTATTATTGTAGATGAAGACACGTGTGACGAATCAAGACATGAATATCGAAACTCCGTGACCATTTAAAGAATAAAACTTAAAATATTCATGCAATGAAAGTTCTCAAGTACAACTCACTGGATGTTATGTAATATAATATTGTTATGTTTATCATCATTTTTTGAACACGTAATGACAGTACGAAATATAAGAATACTTATGCTTATTTGTAATGATGTTTTTTTTAATGTACATTCATTGGAAGATGGGAAGGTTTTGGGTAAGTTGGAAGAAATCGCGCCTATGCGATAAACTCGCCCTCTGTGTATTGATTGTTATGTATGCTTTTATTTGGTTGTAATCAATGTACAGTAAAGAATAAATTAATAAATTATTATTTTCAGTGCATGTAGGTAAAATCGGATTATCTCTTCTATTAAAACAATGAAAACTTTTTTTTTATTTGTTTATATTTGTTGTTCTCCTATAGACAACTGCGCTTTAGTTTTATTTAAGAAATTTCGAGGATTTCTCAGATTTAATTTTTTTCCACCGTCTATACACTAAAAAATGGACAATTTATCTACGAGTAATATAAGACTTTATTTGCTCTTAATAATTACAATATACCTAATATGATTTTGCTAATAATTCTTGTAATTTGACATTCGTCGGTTCTATTGTCATGTCACATAATTATTATGTAGCCAATTTTCAATGTGTACAAAAAGTATTATTTATTAAAAAAAAATGTTTACAATGCCATTTTTATTGTGAACAATACGCAATTATTATTTTTTTATTTATTTATTCTTTACTGTACATAGATAATTTTCACAAAATACATAAAATCAAATTCAATCATAAAATCAATATACAGAGGGCGAGTTTATCGCATAGGGCGATTTCTTCCAACTAACCCAATTACACTTTATATTTCATGAACATACTACGTTCAAATTGGATATGAAACGGTTTACGGGAAGTTTTACGGGAAATGTTTTTATCAATATTTAAATACTTTAAGAAAAAAACATTTAACTTAATCCAGTTGAGATTGTTCGTAGAAGATGTAAAATATGTTTATGAATTATTGTGAAGTTTTTCTTACCATTAGCACACAAACTTGTATCGGCAACATAATCCTTTTTTCCTCGACTTTGTTTCACACAATATATTGTCGGAGTTCTGAAAATGAAAAAAAGACATAAAGTTTGCTTGTCTGCTATATACATTTAAGCATATTAATTTTACTTAGATTACAAAATATTTTTTAGTTGTTTAGAACTAGAAGAAACATATTTTTTGATGTTTCATACAAACACATTGTCAACGCTCATGGGACTCTTTTATAATGTTCATTCTCCATAATTAATAAAATGAATTACAAGTATATCAGGTATAGCAAATAAAATCCTTTAGCAGACTCATATATTTCGTGTATTCTGTGCTATTGAATATGGGAGTACTAAAAATATTTTTCGCAAAATAATCATACCCTCACTTAAATCAAAGAAATTACGCATTCATGGATTCATTACATTAAATTCATAGAAGTTGTGGAGTATACTTATTAAATATATGATTTTATTATTATTTTATTACTTTGATGATGACATAGAATTCCGCAATAATTTACTAAATAGAATCAAACAGTCATAATTATTACAGTAATTTAAAGTGTTGGTGTCAATAATATTTCATCACATTTGTGTTGATCACATTAGTAGCTGTGTTGCTTAGTACGAGTATTAATATTGATTTGTTTATCTTGATGCATTTTATTATACACACATACATACACTTTGTGGGTGGATGATGTGGGTTTTTGGCAGGCTCAAAGCCTACAGCAAAATATTTGTTATTTAATGTAATCAATCGGTTAACTAGGAACTAATGTGATGTAATAATGTCTGATACAAATTCAATGTCGTTTGAAACATTTATAACATACTTTGTTCTAAAGTGGAATCAATGATTATGGACTGATGAAATAGTTTTATATAGAATATACAAAAATGATTCTGGTAATAAAAATAATCCAGAAAAAAAAAATATCAAATGATAAAAAATTCAGAATTTTTATTTCTGATCATTCGAATACAATAAGTATACTTATTATATAAACCTTTAAATTTTTGATACAGTCCTTCAATCAATCACATGGCTTTGGTATCTTAACTAAACTTGGTTCCTTCAGTTAACTTCACAAAGAACGTAGCATGAAGGCAAAGATTGATTAAAAATGTAGAAAAACGATGCAATATCATACTATACATTTCTTTCATAATGAAATAAATGAAACAACCTAATCACTGACACAATAAATAAATAGATTTACTTCACGTCAATATTTAAAAATAGGAAAGAATTGTTTTAATTTAATTTATTTACTAGGTAATATTGATTTTTATTTACCTTGAATTTGGGTAGGTATGAAATAATAAAATACACTGTTTTCAGTTTTTTAAGTAATTAATTGTTAAGATTATAAGTAGGAACAACATGGGAATATATTTCTCTTTGATTTAATGAGCGGTGCATCGCATAAAGTCATACATAATATTATATTAAAGTTAAATGTGACACATTGCAGGGAAATAATAATTCCAATTCTTTTATGTTTGCTTAGTGAATAGAACATTAGTGTTAGCATAGAACATAACTTTGTATATTATTAATTATTACTGTAAAGTATAGAAAATAATGATAGAAAGGAATGAAAGAAAATGATTAATGTATCAATGGTATGTAGGTAAAATGGTAACAGTTTTATTTTGTTATTTCTTATTATGTTGTCGACTATTTAAATGTCATGCTTATTTGTTAAACAATTGTTTTGTCCTAATAACTGTTTTCATCTCGAGCTTCAAACAAAGCGGTTTTTTAAATACTTACATTGACAACATTTGTATTATCAAGCTGTTTTTTGCCTTTTGAAAATAATTCATTAGTAGAAAAATAATATTACATGTTAATTTGTAATCTTTAAGAACATGAAAGAGTGACTGGAGGTCCTTGAATTAGTTAAGGATAGATCTCATCAGAGGAAATTTTTGGACTCAATAAAAAACCCTTAATAATTTGTTAATCATGATATTGTAAAATCTAATAATTAACTCAATCATAACCGAAATATTTATAAAGATCTCCGTAGGATATAAGTACTTAAACATCTAAGATAAGAATAAAAAAAACCATAATAAATAAGTCATAAATAAATATGTGAAAGAATTTATGCACGTTTTTCCTGCGAAGGGAAATATGATGGAAGTCTCAAATTCCTAAATAATTCACATTGAACATAGAATCGTTGGGTATTATAAAGAAAAATGGATCTTTATTGTTAGTAGAAGCATTGATGTATTCAAGGATCTGAATTGAGATAGCAACATCAGCTTTTCAAGATGAATTAGCAATGAAAATTTATTAGTGGTTAAATAAAGCATGCAACAAATAACGTAGTTGCACCTTGTTTTATCATCTCTGAGCTCCATCCTTTGTAAAAATGAAATTCAAGTGAATGTTGATATCAAAATACGCCCAAAAGAAAGTTTTGAAATGTTTTATTATCGAAGATACCCACCTAAGTGTCGATTTATGGGAAAATATCCATTGCACATAAATACAGTCTTCATAACATTTTTCTTTTGATAATGTAAGTATAATATTATCAAAATACAATAATAATTCAATTCTATTCTTCTTCAGGCCATCCACCCGCTTGCGAGTAATTTAGACAATAGTAATCAATACCTATGTAGTAATATTTAATGATGTTTATATTAATTAGTTTGTGAAACATATATTATTCTTATTAATTGGTAATTGATAGTTTTTGTAATAATAATTAAAAAACCTGTTAGTTATTAATATTGTTAGTTTTGTTTTGCAAATGACTTTGATACATACATTTAATATCGTTTATGATATCGTATAAATCGCTCGATTAGTTCGTTGCAAATAAAGTTAAGCTCATTGAACATCACAATTAATAAGAACTTAGAGTACTCATCTAATTAAGAGATGAACAGAATTCATTTAATTGCTACGCGAACACTTTGTTCAAATTTTGATACAATTTTTTAACCGGAATATATTTTTCATATTTATGACATTTCACGAATTTTATGACAAATTTATGCAATCTTTTGAACTAAACACATAATATTTAGTATAAACAATACTTGTTCAATTCATCATTTAGAATTTTGTTCGCGTCCGCGTACACGAAAGGGGTTCACTACATAGTAAAAAATAATATGGTTTAATGCGTCTAGCAGCCTGCACAGCTGACTCTGTAATACTGTACGGATTGTAACGATTATTATGAAACAGCGAGTACTTGTACTGTACCTACTACTACCATACTACTGAAGATAATATTATTGTAAGTATTGTTGATGTTTTTGATAGCCGGCTTTAGCTTTACAACGATTATAAAACTCCCGCTTTAAATCTGTAACAATGCTACGCGGAAATGTGGAGGAGTTAGACATTGTCACATTCAAGTAAAATATGTATGAATAAAATCATTGCATTTAGTACTTAAAATTCATGGTTGTGCACAACCAATTATAAGGTGTCACACATTGAGCAATAAATCATTATTTTCTTAAGGAAATCTGCCTTAGTATTTTTTTTATGGATACGTTAATTTTTGAGAGTATTGTGTCGGATATATACCCCTAGAGAAACCTTGTTTTCTTCATTTGCAAAAGTATAAATAAAAATAGATTTATCGTAATTAATATTTCTGAAACAATCTTATTGTATGAGAGATTCACTTTAAATATCTTATTCTAGGGAAATGATCAATATTTTGTAGTTTTAACACATTAAATTTACAGTGTTTTTTTGTGAAAAGGATAGTTTTTGAAAACATGAAAAACGAAAATATTGCATAAAGTAGATTTTTGATAACATTAAAATGGATATAGTACTTATGCTATGAAGAATATTTTATCGATAGGTTGAAGCAAGTGAAAATAAATAATAATAATAATAAACTTTATTGCACAATACATATTTACAAAGTTATAAAATAATGTGATGCAAATAAATGATATTGTACAATAGGTGAGTTTATCGCAGAAACGATATCTTCCCACTAACCCATCAGATATTGTGATGGTATAAATAATAGCATGAAAAATGTTTCAAAACGATACTTTTTAAAATAATAATTATCCATTTTAAGTAATTTCAATATATTCACTGTGTCGGTGTTAAGATAGTAGAATACCATAGTGAGATTAAACATAAAGTGGAAAAAAACATTTGTTTTTTTTATAAGGACTTGAGATTGAGAAAAGATTGACAATATCTTTTTAAGACGAAAGACATCTCAATAAAAAAAAATTTGAAGTAGAAAAAATATTTGATTTAAATTTCATTAATTTCAAAATGTTACATATGGTTCCTCCATATCGCCGATTTCCTCCCACGGTGATCCCTTCCACCGGATAGAGAAGTGCGATAATAGATAATATCGAACATAGTTCTGTTAACCGCAAACAACACACTAATCTGTGTATTTCCATGATTCATACATTCGATTCTAAGCGCGCCGCACGTAGCGACGCACGCAACGATACGACGCCTTCTTACCATCATATCATTTATAATACGGTACACGTAAAACATTGCATGTGAGAATATGAGATCATATGTTACATTATTCTTATTACTGCCTTTACCAAGAAAATAACAACTTGAAGATATTGTCAACTCCTACAAATTAGATATGACGCATTTCATGTTTGGTATTGTTTTAATAAGTAGGTACCTACCTGGTACATGCCAAATTTATTGTTTATGAGTATGTACGAGATCATGAAATATTATATGATTATCTTTAAGACCTTCTATATAACAGTGGTTCCGGAAGAAGAAAAGATTCAATTTTAATATTTAGACATCATATTTCTGTAATTTGTATTATCAATAATTTTATTAGTTTATGTTGTTCATTATCGTGAATATATGTAGGTATATGATCGCTGTAGAGGACGAAAATTTTATTTTCTTAATTATTTTAAAAATTACTCCTTATACCGAGACCACGACGGGAAGCAATCTCAGGAGGAAAAACAAAACAAAATAGCAAAAGACAAAAAATAAATAAACAAACACATACACCCCAAAAACACTTCATTTAATATAAACAACAGAATCAACGGAGAGTCTCTATTCTGACTAGGAAGTCATTGTAAGTGATGTTGAAAATATTTATATGAGCATTTTATTCATTAAATAGTTTTATATCCTTGCCAAGAGGAGAATTTGGGATTGTATTTGGTCCACTATCTGATGGTTAAAAAACCTATGCTGATTTATACTACAACAAACAAAATAATATGGAGTGCCGTTGCCCACATAAATATTATTTCTGAACTATATGGAGGGAAGGGGCAGCTGCCCTTATTTGGCTACGCCATTGTCGCAGTCTTTTTTTTATTTTGGACATTGAATATTGTTTCGATAAGTTTGGATATACAGGCAACAGTGAAATATTCAGATTTTAGAACGGGCATCCTCATTTACAAAAGTTGCAGAAGGCGTTTTTTTTCAAAATGACAAATATTTAAATAAAGTTTTTTGATATAGGTATCCCTTCCCACTATCCTGGTGGTATGTATATCGCATTAGCCGAAAGCTGTAATAGTCGCAGTAGAATATTATGGTGTCTTTTCAATAATAATATGAAATAAAAATAGACATATCAAAAACGATGGTGATTCGCAGGTGTGCGAAAGATTTTCTTTAATGAACCTTTGTATTTATTCTTTAATAAAAATAAAAATTAATAAAATTAAAAAGTCTCAATAGATCAATCATATCCTCTTTTAATTGATTGAAAACATCATCCACCTACTTGTTATAAAAGTGTAATAAACGTATTTTACGTTTTATTAATCTTGTCTCACAGCGAGATATTAATTTAATTAGAAATATTATACAGCCACTTTTGCTTGTCACTGTTTGGTTTAATTTGACATACAGAGTAATAACAATTATATGTTATTCACTAACTAAATAATGACTTGATGAATGCCAATAATAGTAGGCTGAAATAAAGCACATTTATAATTATATTGCCTCTGGTCTCCTCCTTCGCAGATACGACGTGTGAACTCTAATGAACTTGATTTTGAAAAATGTAACGCGGATATAAAGTCGCTTTCATTTTGAAATATACAGCGATTGTTCTCTGATACAAAAGAATTATTCTGAAGGTTCAATTTGAATAGAATTATATTGTGTTGGTGTAATAAATAATAACAAACTGTAATATTCATTAACGTGAGGCATCACGTACTGAAATTATTGCAGATGATTTTATATCAAAAAGATGGAAGATGAATTCTTAGTATTTCGCAGATTATCTATATTTATCACTGTGCAGGATGTGTATTCAAAAAATTTACCGAACATTGAACTGTGAGTCAAAGTTAATGACTCTTCTATACACTTAATGGGGCAAGGAACGGTATTCCAAAATCGTGTAATATAAAAAAAATATAATAAATTGCAACTGAAAAAAGAGACTAAAAGACATTTGATATCTTCCATTTAGCGATGTGATAATATGTCAGCCGCCATGAATGTCTTTGACTTTTAGACAACTTGCATGTATTTTTACATGCAGTTAGTGCAATGTCTATCTTACTTCTGGGAGATGCTGTTATAGTATGGTTGAATAAATATGTAATTCGAAACAAGTGTTTCTTTCTACTATAGATTATTGGTTCCGATAGAGACGTCTTTCGACTTATCAAGTCATTATCATTATCAAGAGATTAATAATGATAATGACCTGATAAGTCGAAAGACGTCTCTCTCGGAATCAATAATCTATAGTAGAAAGAAATACTTGTTTCAAATAACATAATTATGGAATTCTACTACTTGTGCACCGACACAATTAATAAGTTGAATAAATAATTAAACAATATTCATAATGATACTTATATAGAGAGTTACTAGTACGTATTGGTACCTACTATATTATTATTTATTACCTATGTACCTACTTACTTAATTATTATTGCAAATCTAAGTGAAATAAAAAAAAATGCGAATATTAACTAATAAAAGTCTTAATCTACTACGGAATGGATTTTTATCGCTATAAAGTTGAACGAAAGACTAAAATAAAACGATTATGCATTATATATTTTTTAGTGAATATTTTAAATATTTTAAATAATTGGACCAAAAAATTTTTTTGTCTATATTATACTTTAATTAATATTTTCATGCCTAATTAATGTTGCATTGTGTGTTCTAATCCTATTTTGTATTAGTCTAATTGTTTAGTCTTTTTTTTTTTTAAATAATCATTTCTCTGTATGTATACAGTGTATGTAGTGTATGTATACAGAATTTTAACATGTAAAAGGCTTTGGTCGTGAATATCTATAAATCAATAAATATATGTTTAGTTTTGTGAAATTCCAGTATGCATCATCAGGTATCTGGAAAAAATCCCATAAATAAGTTGAATGTAAATTATAAAAATATTTTGTTAAAGTGATAAACGGTGTTTTACAAAGGAAGTTTGGTTAAAGTAATTTTGCGGTTGTTTTAAAATATAAGAAACCACATGTAAAATAATACTAGTGAAGTACTTATCATACATAATCACAAAAGTATTGTCCAGTAAAATTATTTTCCTATATAAAAACGCCATAAGTTACTATGCTTATGTGTTGTAAAAAAACAGGTATGATCGTTGGTGTTGTCATCTTGTTAATAACACGTCCTTCCTAAAAAGGAGATCTGTGATTCGGTTTACGATTCGACTATCAGTAAAAAACAATTTCAGTCCTTCACTGGTCATCCTACGTCCTCCTCGAATTTGTCGATGGTTCGATGAACTTGACAGTCTTTTTGGCGATTCAAGTGGATTAAAAATTTATAAGCACAATAAAAAGCAATTAAAAAATAAATAAATAAATCATTGAAAAAATAATACTTGTTAAAATAGAAAAGATTCGAAAAGAAGGGTTATTGACTTTATTGTTGTCGCTCGTGGGAAGTGGACAAGAAAAGACCAGAGAGACATTAATAGAAAGGTATGGAAAAAATTTGTGGATATAAACTTCGAAAGACCGAAAGCATTTTTGGAATATCATTGGTGAAATAAAAGGACAGCCTCCATGTTTGCTAGTTGGTGACACTTTCTTATCGTAAAGTGTAGTAGCGCGCAGCTAAATTTGTAACATCAATACCTTGTAATATCCAATAACATAATTATGTAATATTTAAGCTAAATGCAACGTACTTTCGAGAATAAAAAAGATGCCAAGACGCTAAGTATACGACAAGATAATAACCTACATAATATCTTATTGTAAATTATTTACCTCTTGATGTATATATATTTTTTTAAACTTACCTCCTTCTAGTTTCCGCAAACTTCTTTAAATAAATAGAAACAAATTGTGTAATTTAGTATACATTTCACTCAATTTAATGAATAATTTATTAGACGATAACAAATATTTAATTTAATAAAAAAAAAAGTATTTCTATAAACCTTTCACAAAATAGTTGGGCAAAGATTAAAATAAAATCTGTCTAGAGAAAAGCGCTTGTTCCGTAAATACCATTTTTTTTTCGCAAAACACTTGAGCAGCACCCGCTAAGAATTTGTCTCCCGATCTTTTCCATAAGTTTTCGAGTGTCCTGTAAAAGGCAAGTGTTCGAAAAATAAAAACATTTTACATCTAAAATTCACCCATCCTGAATGCCTTAATTTTTTGAAGGCTAGGAGAGGACAGCTTGCTTGTTTATTAAACATACAGCTGGTTTGCTGGCTTTCTTGTGGGATATGCCATGATGGTATAGTAATAGTAGTGAAACACCTTTAAATATGCATTACTTCTTATTCTACAAGTGCCCTGTCAGGTCCTCCCGACGTTGGCTATCACTCTGGCATAGGCTTCTCGGTCCTGCGCTGTCTGGAACAACTCTTCCACACCTCTCATTCCAGTCCAATCTCGTATATTGCGCGGCCACAATGTCTGCCTTTTGCCAGCCCCCCGGCGTCCCTCTATTTTGCCTGTCATAATCAACCGCAAAATGTGGTATTTATTTATTACTGCTTTTTAAAAAAAATGTTTTTCGATATAGGTAGGTACTTTTTGCCGTTCACGGTTTCTTTGGCAAGAGTTGTTTATAACTTTGATAAGTTAATAATATCGTGATGTCATTTGTGTCACAGGTATCATAATATATTATGTACGTTATATACCTACCTACAGTGCGAAAGTTCAGTTTAGTTCCTTGTTTCATGATCTGGGCCACGCATGGGCGTCTCACAATGTGAAGTAACTGTAAGGGGCAAATTTGTTATCGTACTCGTATATTACATACTTAAGTTTGTTTTCGTGTCTAAAATTAATTTTAATGACCGTTATTTTTACACCCACAAGGTTCTGATGGAAAAAATACTTTCCAGCCACAACTATTATACTAAAATATTTATTTAAGGAATTACCACAGAGACAATCACACAGTAGCTGGAGAAGCGTCAAAAATAGCACTTATTGTGCTCAGTGTACCATAATATCCTAGAAGATATGACATGAATTGTTCTGAGCCACAGTCATACTTACATATTATTGGATTTCTGTTTTAGAAAATACCATCATATCATAAATATTCTATACAGTGTTCAACTGTAGACTTGAGACAATTCATTATATTACACATTATGGTAGAAATTGTCTTAGACTAATCTGGATTTGAAATAAATACAAATACACCTCAGACACCTTCTCACGTAGTATTATGAAGATATAGAGTGGGTCGGCAGCAGGTGGAATCGGGATCTCTCGACAGAAAGTCCGAGACTACCACGCCAACCGCCTCAATGATAATAAAAAATTAAGAATGATATAAAGGGGAACAAAGTAAGAACCATAAACTGTTACTCCAAGCTGAGATGTTACTCCAATCAGCAAAAAAATGTTTTCCCCACCTGGGTGCATGTGTCATTAGTTCATATGACAAATTTCAACTTGTTCTCTTAAGTAGTTTCTTCTCACGAATTTTTGCAGTCGACGTCTTGCTTGTTTTTCATGAAAATGAATAAATTTGAGTATCGTGCGGTCATAAAGTTCTTCGATTTAGATGAATTAACCCCTACGGAAATTCATCCAAAGTTCACAAAAGTTTACGGGGACTCTGTTCTTTAAATGTCAACTATTAAAAAATGGGCAGCTGAATTTAAAGATGGTCGCACATCCCTCGAAGATGACCCATGTGAAGGATGGCCCAAAACCACAGCCACACCGGAAACTATCGAAAAAGTGCGTGATACCGTGTTGGCCGACAGACAACTGAAAGTGCATGAGATAGCTAAAGCTGTAGGGATATCGAAATATAGGGTCGGAAACATTTCGCTCAAAGAATAAGGGATGAAAAAGCTCCGCGCAAAAAGGGTGCCGCATTTGTTGAATGCCGATCAAAAACAAATTCGCAAATGATTTTCGCAGCAATCTTTGGACCGATAGAATATTAGGGATCCGGCCAATTTTGTGCGGTGATTTGTCACCATGGATGAGACATGGGTCCACCACTACACTTCAGAAACGAAACAGCAGTCCAAGCAATGGGTGGAAGATGGTGGTTCAGCTCCAAAGAAAGCGAAGTCGATTGCATCTGCTGGAAAGGTCATGGCTAGTGTTTTGGGATGGGAAAGGTATGCTGGTAATTGATTACTTTGCAAAAGGCAGAACAATTACAAACAAATATTACTCCAAACTTTTGAACCAATCTGCATGGCGAAATTCGCGAAAAGAGGCCTGGTTTGAAGAAACAAAAATCATCTTTCACCAAGACAACGCACCTGTACACAAGAGTGTGTTAGCGATGGGAAAACTGCAAGATTTGGGGTATGACTTGCTCGTCCATCCCCCCTATTCTCCTGATTTGGCACCCTCAGACTTCTTGGTTCCCAAACTTCAAGAATTTTGTTTCTGGGAAGCTCTTCGTATCCAATGAAGAAGTTGAAAGGGCTGTAGATGAATATTTTCGCAACCTTCCAGACTTTCACTTCCTGGAAGGAGTACTGATGTTAGAGAAACGCTGGATCAAGTATATTGAAGTCAAGGGAGATTATGTAGTAAAATAAAAATTAAAAAAATCTGAAAGCCGCAGTCTTTCATTGTCAGGCCGAGAACTTTTCACCTTACCCTCGTATCCAAAAAAATGTACATGGGATATGGAATATTTTCTTTATTTTGTCTCTCTGTGAAGATATATATTTTTTCTGAATATTTTCTGGACCAATTTGTGGTCGATTGTTCGGATAAATGTAATAGAATTTCTTATTTACTCTCATTTCTTAAACCTATTTGTGTTAGTTGGAAGATATCGCGTCCCTGCGATAAACTCGCCCATTGTGCAAAATATTTGTATATACCATGTTGTAATCTCATTCTTTTTGTTAAAATATTTTGTACAATAAAGTTTATTATTATTATTATTTGTCAAAACAAAGTAATGAAAGGCTTAATTTCTATGTTTTGTCAAATCCATGTTGCGATCAAAAATTTTGTGAATGCATTTTGTTTTCCTTTGGTTACCTTACTACATGGAAAATATTGTTTTGAAATATCATACATGTGATACGTAGGAAAGAAATAAATGTATTTTGTTGTTACTCCACCTGCCGAGATCATCTGCAAGTATAATAACCTCACGAGTTGCAATGTTTCTACGTGATTTATGAAAACTCGTTTGTAGAGATGGTTGTTGTGTGTAAAGTATTGATATTGATGTGAGAAACATAACAAAATATTATTTTAATAATTTTGGTACAGATGGCGTTTTAGAATTGTTAAATCACAAAAAAAATGTTTACCAAACTGGCAAAAACGGGGTACGTATATATTCACAAATAATATTGTTATGTACTTAAATATTGTGTAGTGATGTAAGTCATGTATTTGTTGTATGTAACAATCTTCATATTTATTAGTTGGAAATTAAACTCCTTGGCTCCTGTACATACTTTGTTTTTATTATTTGCGCCCTGTTCTCGTTTGGCTAAATCAACAAGAATATTTTACGGGGTATTCAAAGGGAACTAATTATTTGTACGGCTATTAATCCATTCGTTCGGCAAGAAAAAATCAGCACTTAAGTCATTTGCACAGCAAACAATGTTTTCATCGGCAATAAATAAAAATTAAGCGCAACACCTGTTTTACAAACAAACTTGGTTATAACAGAAAATTAAAAAAAAAATAACAGCTTAATAAATACTAGCACAACAAAATAATTAATTGACAAGCAGAATTGTCATTTGAGCAGCAGAATTATTATTTGAGCAGCAGAATTATTATTTGACCGGCAGAAAATATAAGATAAACAATATTTTTCATAGACCGATTTACCTTCGGATTCACATGAAGTTTTTGTGATTTCTTACCAAATTAATGATGACTACGAAAATAATGCTAGTTTCCGCTTTGCTATATTAACGAAATATCTAACTGAAATGTCGAAAAATGCTAGTGTCGTTCATTCAGATACTACATATAAAATCACATAAAAAGATGCTATATACAAAGATTTATTATTTGAACAAGATTTAAAATTTTGCTTTCATAATTTTAATTAAAATTAGCTCACGGTTTGCTGCTCATTTATTTATTTTGCTGGACAAATAATCATTATGCCGGTAAGATAATAATTTTGCTGGTCGATTAAATTTAGAGTTTTACAATATCATATTATTTGCGATAGAAATATAATATTTTCGCTGGGCATAAGTAGCATATCAACATGATATATTTGTCGGCAGAATACATTTTTCTGCTGAACAAAACATCAATATTATGCTGATCGTTTAAATGGTAGCCGTATTCAAATTGTAAAGAAATGCCTATATTAATTAAGTAGATTTTCTTAAAACTTGTCTATCTACGGTATTTGTGCAAACTGCGTTAATTTATAAGTCGATATAGAGTGGTTTAGCAATAAGAGCATCTTAATCTACAGTTTATGGATTGACAAATATGCAGCTGATAAGGGTGTCTCAAGAGATGACTGGTTTTCATTTTTTATCTTTCAGGCATTAGAGCAAAACAGGGTAAAAAGCGGATTTATAACCATATTGAAATTTACCAATGAATTTAAGGTTTTAGAAAGATATAATTATATTTTTATTCATTTGTATTTTCGTAACGTAAAATATTATAAAAGGTGAATTTACTGATTCGAAGTTAAAAAAGAATTAATTGTATCGAATAACAAGAGTTATTAGAAACTTGTTACTAATTTTCTTATGTTATTCTTTTTTTTTTTTTTCAAAAGATATATCTGGGTTTTTGTTATAAACCCAAATACAACCTTATACACCTTTCACAGTAAGCTAAAAGCTTGTGTCGTGAAAGGGGAGTTTGCCGGCACCTGGGATCGAACCCCGGACCCCTTGTTCACAAGGCCGAGACTCTACCTCCAGGCTACTGACGAACTCTTGTTCTAATATTTGTTAATTTTTTACTTATTTCTCTCATTCTTAGATTTCTTTGACAAATATATTGCCCTGCGCTTTCCTCCTATGTCCCCAGCACTTTGTATTGCTCTGTAGACTAAAAGACAAGCGGCCTACTTTACAATTCTCTGTCTAGTGTTCGTAAGACATGAGTACTATTAATATAGGTACATATTATTATTGTTATATATATCGTGAGTACCTCAAATATTATTCATATTTCTAAATATTTTCTATTTGTATTCTAACTTATCAAAATACTCGCTGGTTATCCGATTATCTTAGTACCACAATACTCTGGACGAATGTACTTACCGTATTATTGTTTATCATTTATCCAGAATTTGTTTAGTCGTTGCGGTAATTCAAGTTTTATCTGTTTCATGATGCATTAATGCTTCTATCTGGCACTTCAATGCCAATGAAGAAATTTCAGGAAGTTGAATAGCAAAAAACGAGAGATACTATTTATATATTTTTTATTTTAAAATAGGTAGGTAGATAATTTATGAGATACACGAAATATTCGCATTATCACATTACGGCTGTTATTAAAAAAAAATCTTATTATTTAATAATATTTTTTTTCATCATCATAATACAACATAAATTATTATTAAACACTTCATTGCATTGTTAAAAAATAGTATCGTAATTAAATAATATTAAGTATTACTAGATAATAAAGTTATAAATACTACATACTATGGCAGTTTGATATTTTCAATTTATAAAATATAAAAAAAATAGCAACTAAAAATACTCAACCTTTGTTCTTCGACTCGTGTTAATATCTATGAGTATTCGCTGTGTATCTACAAATTTATTTATAATACATCTATCAAATTTTTGTAAAAAATACGTAGGTACCTACGTAAAATGTTTTTAAGAAGAGTAAACAGTTTCATGAACAATTCATTTGTCACAATACATACTATATCGTATTATTAGAATGGTCATGTTGTACGTAAGTATGATAAATAATCCTAATTTGATACATAGGTATTAAGATCACACATTCGACAAAGAGTCCTTAAATTACTTTTTTTGATATTTCTGGTTTAAATAATGATATTTCGGGACATAAAACCAATGAAATTCGTACCCTTTGAGTCCAAACTCAGGATTCTTTTCTGTTTCTTCCTTTGGCGTTTCTATGTCTGTTAATCTTACTGTTTCTATTTTGGGATGGTAGCCTTTGTCATCTGCCGTGTACGTTACTTTTGTTGCTATACCATTTCTATTGTTGACGTAATATTCTCCCTTTTTGAATCCGTTCACGTAACCTTCTTCATAATGACCGTGGAAGCCAACTGTGTAGTTGAATTTGTAAAGTAATGTAAGCATATCTCCTTCTGTGATTCCTGGTGGAGTACCAGGCTGTTCTCCAGGTCCTAAAGGTTTGGTCAATGAACCAGGTTCTGCCGGTCTTATCATAGCTGATATTACTATAGGATCAACTGGCTTGCCTTCTGGAGTAATTGGGAATTGAGCATTTTGTTGAGACTGTTGATCTGGATATTTTGGACCTTGTCCCTGTGGATATTGTTGACCTTGTGGATATTGCTGTCCCTGTGGATACTGCTGACCTTGTAGATTTTGTTGACCTTGTTGGTACTGTTGACCCTGTGGATATTGTTGTCCTTGAGGATACTGTTGCCCCTGGGGATATTGTTGCCCTTGAGGATACTGTTGTCCCTGTATGTTTTGTTGTCCCTGAGGATACTGTTGTCCTTGTGGATATTGTTGGCCATGGGGAGATTGTTGTTGCTGAGGATATTGTTGTCCTTGATTATTAGGATTTTGGAATGGTACTTGCAATTGTGTATTTGGGACTTGAACAGGTGGTGGTGGGGCTCTTACAGTGGTGCTAGGAATGCTACAGTGAGAACATGAAGCAATTGGTAAAGGTTTTGCTGTCGTGATTACAGCAGGTCTCGGTGTGGGCTGCACATAAGGCCTCTGAGCTATTTGTGTTCCAGGAATACCCTGTTGTATTGATGGTGGAGGCAAAGTAGATGTGAGAACCAAGAGCGGTTTTGGTGTAGTATCTGGAGCTGAAAATTAGTAGATTTTTTATATAACCAACACTGGAAAGATTAACATGTTTATTTTTTTAAATATTGGAAATCAAAACTATACGAAGCTATAAAAACTATATTTTGTGAGAACGATAATACTTAAATGTCTGAATTAGTCGTAAATTAAAATCAAGGACGAATATTAAAAATGGTTTGATGTGAGGAAATCAAAACACGGATTTAACTTTAAATACAACAATACAATGAATCCAAATATGCAACAACTTTTGCAAAGTATTACATTTTTATTGCCAAAATCCAATCAAAGATTATCGTGTTCAGATAACGACGCTTAAAAGATTTCATTACGAATTCATAATGCGACTATCGTAACAAAACGGATATAGGTTTTATTTTTTTTAAATAAAATATGCATGATAACTTCTAGGATTTCTATTAAGATTAATATAATAGACAAAAAATATTGCTAGTCGTTTTGAAACAGGTTATTTATTATAACGTTTAATTTATTTCAGGAATACGACATTATGCAAAATTAATTAAATAAATTTGCTCAGTGCGCCTAATGATTCAGAAAGCTCATATGAATTACAAAATACTTTTAAATAAAACAAAATATTTTCGATCATTGAAGAAAGATCCACCACACACCCGGATACCTCAAGAGTCTTTAACTCCTACTTATCCGCACATTCAAACCAAAATTGTCCTCACGAGCGGGCCATTAGGGAGGCCTGAAGGGCCGGCCGGCCAAAACCGCCGTCGTGGGAATCTTTTATATTACTTCTCTCTTCAATGTCCCTTCTGGGCGGCAATAATGTTTATTGAGTTATTATACAATATATACAAGTAAAAAAAAAGAAAGAAAAATAAACAAAATGATACAAAACGTGAAGCAAAACAAATAAAACATGGTAATAAAATATATACACAAATTGGTAAGTACAGAAGGCCGAGGTGAGGTGTCCAGAGACGTGCTGTTAGGCGTTTAAAGGGCGCGAGCCCGAGAGTCGCCAGCGCCAGCATGGTGTGGAAACATTAAACCCTCCCAAAAGGGACATCCCTACCAAACCTACTCTCCACCAAGGGAGACAGGACGACACAACAAAAAGACGAGTTCGCCACACGCACCACCGCCACAATGGGCAAAACCAACCCTACGACGCTCCCACGTCAGACGGGGGTAAACCCGGCTGACGCAGAAGCTCCCAACGAGATACCCAAACATCCACAAACCCCAAAAATGCCTTTAGGTTCCTTGGGCATTGCAAAACCTCCCCAAACCATATAGGTCTGGGAGTGTTCTCACTCATATCATCTAGCATTGCATCTCTAGCATCATTCATCACAGAGCACTCCCATAGGATATGCTCGGCATACTGCGCCCCCAACCCACAAACACACCACGTATTCTCCGCTAGGCCAAGGTCATACAACTTGCCCTTTAGATCACCGTGGCCCGTCACAAGCTGGACGGCGCAGTGATTTAGGGAAAGGAAACGCTTCTTCATTCTCTCACATACGTCGGGAAGAAAACTGTAAACCAATCTAGCAGTTCTCCCCCGATCCCACCTATCTTGCCAGACCTCAAAAGTTCTCTTTCGGATCAAGCCGATTGCCCTACTGAGTCCTCTAGTCCCAGGCTCCGCATGAACGGATATTCCAAGATGCTCAACATTGCCGTCAGCCTTGAGCTTACGCCTGGCTACACCATCTAAGATTTCTAAATCAACGGGCAACACACCAGCGATGACAGGAAGACCATCGCTAGCGGCCGTTCGATACGCACCAGTGACGGCGAGCAGGGGGAGTCTCTGTCCCCTCAAAACCGCCGCGGACACAGAACCAACCGCAAGACGGTGCGACCAAACACGGGCGCCATAGGTGACCTGGGCCACATACGTCGCCCGATAAATGGTACGCACAGTCCGCGCCCTGAGGCCCCACGTACCACGACTGAGTCTGCGTAGAGTGTGAAATAACACTCCCGCTTTTTCTGCAGTCGCTCTCACGTGTGGAAGAAAGGTGAAGCCCCTGTCAAGGATAACCCCCAGGTATCGGACTTCATCAACAACCCTCACGGGATGCCCATCCATCCGAAGCACCGGGTTCCTGCCCCTTCCCAGCACACCCTTCAACCACAGCGCGGAGGTCTTGCTCGGTGAGAAAACAAGCCTGTTCACCCTGCCCCACGTCAAGATGCGATCTATCGCGATGCTAAACTTGCTTTCGATTGCACTCCTCGTATCTCCAGAGAGTAAGAGAAGTGCATCGTCGGCGTACGCAAATATGGTGCAACCAGGCGGCAACTCCATTCTCAAGAGGTCATCAAACAGGACATTCCAAAGGAATGGTCCAAGGACCGATCCCTGCGGGCAGCCCATGCTGACTTCCCTCTCAACTAAATGCCCAGCGTGATGGATTACCACTGACCTTTGGCTAAAGTAACTGCAGACAATGTCATACAGCCAGCGAGGACAACCCCGTATCTTAAGCTTGGCCAGGATAAGCGGCCACCACGCATTGTCAAATGCCCCAGCTATGTCCAAGAAGACACCCAGCACATTCTTTTCTCTCCGCTCATCCTTCCATTTCAGACATGCATCAATGGCATGCTCAGTAGAGAGACCCCGGCTGAAGCCAAACTGTTTAGGACTACCCTGCGCCAGAGCCGACCCAAGCCGGTTCCTCACCAAGATCTCAAGAATCTTGCCGAAGGAAGGCAGCAGGGTAATCGGTCTGTACGCCTTGAGGTCCAACAGCGGCTTGTCATTGCCTTTGGGTATCACTCTGAGCAAACCTTTCTTCCATACTTTTGGAAACACACCCTCTTTCATACAACGCTGGAAAAGTTGCAACATCTCCGCTGGACAACTCTTCCAGACGTTTTTGACAATTATACCATTCAGTCTGTCAATCCCTGGGGCCTTTTTTGGACCTAATGTTTTGATGATCTCATTCAGTTCGCTGTGAGTCACGACGCTTGCAGCATCTATAGTCTCACGAGCACCAGGGCAGCGCACTAGAATACGCAACCCTGCATGGAACGGGCTGTCCGTGGACGTCGAGTCCAGCGGCACTAACCCATCCAAGAGGGCCCGTAGTGTGTCATCAATGCACACAGTTTCACTACCGCCAGCTACAATGCTAGTAAGATAATGATCGGCGGACCTTTTGGTCTTAACAGCAGTGCGCGTCACGGACCAAGGGTCGGCGTTTCCAGTTTCTGTGATCCACTCCTTCCAGGCCGAGGTCTTTGCATGCCTTATGGCCAGATGGTAGGAGCCCCTCGCACGCTGAAGCGACTCGAGGAGACGCTTGCCAGCGGGAGAGTCCCGCAAGATGCTACCCTTTCTCACAGGACCATAGGCCCTTTCGGCTGACTTAAATTGACGTCGCAGAACCGTGAGTTCTGGTGTCCACCAATTGGTAGACTTCTTTCCCCCAGGCCTACATCTACCCAGCACTTCGGTCGCAACTTGAACAACCGCTGAGTTAAACTTTTCCCCAAGTGATTCGGCACCTTCACACTTCCACAAAGCAAAATCTCTCACTTCAACTTTCAAAGCAAAACCAAAGTGTTCCCAATCAGCATTCGAGCAACGAAAGCTCCAAAGACCGTATGGATCAATCTCGAGCGTGCCACCGACCGACCAAGTGATAAGTCGATGGTCGCTCGAAACGTCACCAACGTGAACCCTCCAATTAGAGAGCTCCGTATACAGATCATTGGTGCAGAGCGTAAGATCAATCCAGCTCTCACCCATAGGCCCGGCAAACGTGGCAGGTTGTCCCGCAACATTGAGAATGCATAGTCCCATCGAAGATATAAAATCCGCGACGGGGCCACCACTCCCAGAGCGGTCGGTGCCAGGTCTGTCGTACCATAAGGGAGAGCGTGCATTAAAGTCACCGGCCACAATGACCGGCCTACCTCTCAGGGCTTCCAGCGCTCGTCTCAGACCCTGAAGGTGGCGGCCTACATTATCCGAGAATTTGAAGTAAACAGATATAAGGAATATTTCACGTCCTCCAATCCGGACACACACACAGCAACGAAACTCATCAGAGAGTCCGTCCAAAAGCAACGGCTGTACCTTGCTGGTATCAATAAGGAAACCCGCCATGGGCTTGCAACCCTTGTCAACTATGGCAAGGGGCAATTCAGCACCATCGAGGATCACTCTACTAAACAGATGCTCTTGTACGAAAACAATCGGAAGAGAACTGACTGAAACGTGCCTGACCAAGTCAATGGCAGACGCACGAGATCGTCCCAAGTTAATCTGACCCAATGCAACGGAAACGCGTTTATAATATTTTCGATCAATAAATATTTTCGATAATAATTAAATATTTATATACAATAATAATTAAATATTTTCGATCAATAAATATTCCTTAAAAAAGCATAAAAGAAAATAAAAAAAGTTGATATCATTTAATTTAATTTAATAAATTAGTTTAAGTTACTCGCAGATAACAGTTGAATTTTAAAATTATGTTATATTAAATGAATAAATAAAACGTTTAATATTGAGATGTTTATTGTTTTAAATATTTAAAATAGTCGGTAAACAATGCATATCCTTGTTGATTTGATTATATAATACATTTCTATGATTTTGTAACTAAGCGCCTTTTATCAATATGAAATCTAGGAATACTACATAACTTTGCACATTTTTGTATATAAATTGTTATTTTTATGTCAATGTCAGTGTAAAAGCTTTCATTGTTTGAATTTGATTATTTGATTTTAGAGGACAAGGATAATTTTTGGACTTGGGTGAAATATTTAGTATTAATAATAATATATTAATTTATATTCACTTCACGAATATAATTTCAATGCCAAGACATCATCATAAATATAGCCACTCTCATTTACGTGATTCTACTCAAGTAGACCAGTCAAACAACGCAAAATTTTAAGAAATAGTTTTGAAAAATGCGAAAATTATTGAAAACATATAAAAAACAAACCTAACTACATCCCCATACACTTTTACAGCCCGCAATATGGCTGTGTCGTAAATTTAAAATTCAGTATGTAAAAAATATGAATATTTTTATGCGTGTAAATAAGCTACGATGTTTTGGACATGTGGAGCGAACGAATGATGAGGGTCTATTTATCTGAAACTGAGGTTGTTACGTCCAAGAACTACGTGACTTGACAGTCGCGTGTTGAGTTTTAGAAATCGGCGTGTA
This sequence comes from Athripsodes cinereus, assembly GCA_947579605.1. Taxonomy (NCBI): domain Eukaryota; kingdom Metazoa; phylum Arthropoda; class Insecta; order Trichoptera; family Leptoceridae; genus Athripsodes; species Athripsodes cinereus. Next base: position 10,913,631 of record OX388306.1, on the reverse strand, counting down.
TGAATGGAAAACTGAATGAATGTGGAAGAAGCGAGAGAAGTATGCAAGGATTGATCTTTATGACGTTGTGTTCTTTTTAATCACATACCCTGGGACATGGATTGAAGGTAAAGATATTCTTGTATATATATATACTTATTTATTCAGATGGTTGCAAAATCTTTCAAGAAATAAGTACCTATATCAGTATAAAATTTCGTATTCAACCAGCAGGTACGCTAAGAACTAATAGAAATACGTCTATTGTAAGAATGATGGAAAAGATTTCATTATCTATTTCTATGAACAGGATACTGTCAGCCTGATAAACTTAATTTACATGATAAACTACAATAGGAAAATCCAGGTAACATTATGAATAATATTTTTATTCTTAATTATCCTTAAATTTTTGCTTCCTCATTAGCTAGTAATTTTTGTGATATTTTGTTTTAAATGAAGATTAATATCTCCACCATTCTACCTTTTTCACGATTTTTAATATTATTTAATAAGGACCTATGGGTATTTTCTATTAACGATGTGGACAATCAACATATTTTTGTTAATAGTTTTATTTAATTTTACACAAATTTGCATGTAAATAATCAAGGATTTGTTTTGTATTATTCTGATTCAGAGGCAGCATTAAGTACGCAATTTAATTTAAATCCGGTTTATGTCTCTCTTAAATTTGCTCGGTCGGGGGTAAGTTATTTGTTAATCTGTCCTTTTAATTAAGTACGTAAATAAAAAAATGTTAAGTTGGAGTCATAAAATGTTAAGTTGCCGATTTTATGGATGCGTAATCGTTCATGTAAAATTTAGTCCTTGTAATACAGAAGAGATGATAGTTCAGGATGGATTGTGTTATGAGAATGTCTAATTATAGTTGATTAAGAGAGTACTGTTTATTCATACATAATGTTTCCAACAGTTTAGATTATCTTCTCTCAAAATACACTGTTTAAATGACAACAAATTTAGAGCATCAGGAGTAAGAATAGGTAATTGGATTGGTGCAGAGGTTATCCAAATTGTTTCTGCTCTGTGGGCCTAGTCAAAACACATTTTTTCGTTACCTACTTTTTCGTCCAAACGTGGACGACGTTGCGAGAATGCGTTAATTTTCGTAGCTACATACTTGTGTATTTTAGTTACGAAAATTGACGCGCTCTCGCTACGTCGTCCACGTTTGAACGAAAACGAAACAAAAACGTAACGCTTAAATGTGTTTTGACTAGGCCCACTGATCTTCCAGGAACAATGTTGAATAGCGATCAGATTTGATTAGAAATGTTAAAAATTGCTTTTCTAACGGCGTGTTTTTTACCTGGTCCAAGTTTAATGTTCTTCATAGAGAGAATTTTGAATCTTCCTTCCTTGTCTGTTGCATAGACAGTCACGTGATAGACTCCATCAGCTGTGATAAATCCAAATTCTCCCATGATGATACCATTTTCATCTGCAATCAAAATGACGACCTTCTAATAAATTTGACAGTTAAGTATTAAAAGTTCATGTTTGGATAATGGCTAATTAATTATTGGATAATATTTGCGAGAACCACTATCGAAACCATGTAATTATAAAAAAAAATATGACATCTCACGGAATATGTCGTGTAAATGCAAAAATAATGATATAATTATCGAATAATTACATATATATTTCACAAGTGTTAACCTATGATGTGTTATACATATTATATCAAATTGCTTTGTTTAGTAAACATACATATTTTAAGCACATAGATAGGCGCTTATTTTTTTATTGTTTACGTCTCAAGTAGGTATGTATTTATGTAAATCGGTAACCGATTGTAATAGTTGATTGAAAAATGTTGAAATCTTGTTATTTTAATGTAAATATTTTTGATGTCCCATGGAGCACCCGGCAAAGAAGCGCTCTCCCACTTTTTCCCGTAAGTTTTTGAGTGTCCTGTAAAAGGCAGGTGTTCGTAAAAATTAAGAAAGTTATAAATATTATTGATAAAAAAAAACAAAAAAATATAAATAAATTCAGCTATAAGGTTTTTCTCCTATCCTGAATGTCGATATATTTTGTTGGCACGTAGGGGACAGCTTACATGTTTATTGCATGCAATTGGTCTGCTGGCTATCCCACTTGTGGGATATGCTGTTGTGTTGTAGTAAAATTTTATAGTTGATTATTGATTGATTAATCAAATCTTACCTTTCTTTTCCCTCCTGTGTTGTTCTCCTTCAATATTAAATCCAAATTCGTACGGCCTATTCTCATCCGTGTATTTATCTTTTGCTGCTAATGTTGTTTGATGCCAATCAAGAGATAGTGTGAGAATGAATACTTGGAGAAGCTGAAAAAAAAGATAAACTGTACTCAATACAAATACTTATTTATTTGAAAAAGGTTACTTATCTAACAAAAAAATATGTAAAATAGTACACAAGTGTCTCAAAAAATAACCATATGGATTTATTGAAGTATTCTTGATAAAAATCAACGATAATGATCGTTGAGATACAAAACTTATTATTTATGATTGCTTTGAATAGTCAGTTTATAAATTTAAAGTAAACATATTTTTGTTATATTATGTTATTTCATAGTTGATATGTATTTCATTCATATTATATTTCTGTTATATTAGCCGTGGACTTATCTCTTAAATTTTCGTGATTTTTATTTGCGAACCCACTTAACCTTTAAATCAGTTTTGATGTAGTTCATAACAGCAATTATCAATATCATCCTCTTGCGTATAATATTTATTTGCATGTTCATAAAAATATAAATATTTTATCAATATATCGTCAATATGCAAGCATATGTATCTTAATAGGTCTGTTGAAAGAAATTATGATTTTATGTTGCCTTTAAGCGGTATTGAGTACTGTTCTTTTTATTTTATTAATAAATTGTTATTGAAATTGAATTGCAAATTTATCCTTAAGGCATATTTTTTTATGTTAATATTTTTTTAATTATAATCTTCTCATTAATCTTTACGATGCGACAGAGACAATTCGAGATTTTAGCATCTCCGTTCTACCCTATATATATATATATATTTGTAATTAAAAGACGTATGTAGTTGTAGATATTTATTATAAGACGTATCTTGGTATTTGCAATAAACTCAGCTTTATACACCATTCACAGTAAGCTAAAATCTTTTGTGGTGAAAGGGAAGTTTAAACAGCATCAGGGAACAAACCATATATCTTTGCATATGAGGCCGAAACTCTACCTCCAGACTAGCGACGAACTCTTCTGATATAATTTATCATATTCTAGTATGTTTATGTATATGTAATTTTATCGTGCCTTGTGCAGTCAATTTTTGTAAATAAATTATTGTTGATAGGTAAGTTACTTTAATAATCCTGCGTCTTGTGTGTCATATGTTTCCACTTCTTCTTATAATCGTATATATTTGTTTTCAAGTATTGTAGTATTTTGATTCCTTATATGTATGAAAAAAATTACGATTGGTCAGATTTCTGACATTCAAATGATTATGGCTGTATGAGAACTGTTTTAAAAATATGCCTATAAATATAAAGGAGACATACGAGTATATGCATGAGATATACTCATATAATGAGGTGTATATTTGAAATAGGAATAAAAATTATATGGTGTTATATCTATACCATCACGGCATATCCTTATACATATAACCAGCAGACCAGCTACATGTAAGAAACATGCAAGCTGTTCTCTTCGTGCCAATATAAAATCAAGACATTCAGGATGGGTGGAAAACCTCATCGCTGAATTTAAGATGTACAATGTCTAAAAATTATAGTTTGATTTTATAAAGCTATAATTGTTAAAAGAATTATAGCTTTATAAAATCAAACTATAATTATTCACGAATATTATAACGGAAAATTATCTGTAAACAATAACAGGGGTAAACAATGATAATTGATTATTAAATATGAGTAGGTATATGTATTAATATGAACTTTTCGCTACCGCGGTTTTAGTGGAATGTCCACAATGGTGAAATCACGGTAGCGAAAACCTCATATAATATAATAATTACTTACTTAGTTGCTCTAAAACAATATCAATATGTCTAGAAATTATTATGTGACGAAACTTGTGTGATTATAAAAAAAACCAATAATGACCTCTTCACCTTTTTATTGTGCTAAAATAGTCATATCAGATTTCATATGTATAAGGATAAAGTGATGCAATACAAAGTATCATTAATATACCTACATTATATATGTATTTACAGATTGCTCTAAGCAACTCTTATCTAACGAATACCAAAACTTGCAAATAAATTTAAATTTAAAACAGGTCTTTAAGTTTCATGAATAATTAGGTTTATCTTTATTTATTTATTTAAATGAGAATATAATTAAATTTTCCTCTGTAAATTTTTTAGGAGTTATGTAGTGACGAAAATATACATGCGTTTGCATTTATCAATGTCTTTTTTTTAATTTTCGAAACCCGATGAACGATTCCGTTATACTGAATTAAGGTTATTGTAATATTAATAAAACATATGAATATTGAAATATAATAATAGCCATGACACCTAACTGTAGTTATTATGTTAATTCTAATAATCTCATAAATCAATATGAAAATGAAAAAAAATCTATAGCCGCTAGAATGTCATGATCAGTGCAGGTATCAGTTAATTTAGTTCCCCAGGCGAATAGAACATTTGTCAACGACATTTCTTGACTCTTTTAATTTAATATTTTTGAATGTAGAGATGTACCTACGTGAAATTTTCAATATACGAGGCGTTCAAAACCATAGTGACAAAGCCTTTATCTTTAAAAATTGTTTATTGGTGGATTCTCGCTCTATAGATTATGGTTTATTTGATACCAGAACCAACATAGGTCCGAATTCAAAATTTCAGTCACATAATTATGGCTCTAGTCTCCTGTAGTGAATTGTTATTCATTAATTCCAAATAGCTCAAATCTGTTTTATAGACTTCATCCACTTTGATTCTGAACACTTCTAATAAACATGGTCTGCACGCCTTGGGTGGTCGCTGACTAGGATTATTATAATCATTTTATTTTTCATTAATAAATGGAAGATAATTCGCTATCCACGTGCAATGCTAAAGTTATTTATAAAACATTTTTAGACTAGGTATATCATATAATTATAAGTTTGTTTATAAATTTGATATATTATATGGTGTCCATTACGATTGCTTGCGTATGTGGCAAGTTGAATTCCGGTATTCGTTTAGAGGAATTGGCGACTACTTAGATGACCATTCATCGCCCCTGCCCCATCTTCTTTTGATATTCCTTTACTACCTTGATTAGATCACAATCGAAGTTCACGTTAAACAGTAACTTTTTTTCCAAAAAAGTAAATATATTCTCGATGTATTGTTGTGTGATAGTGATTTTTATATTAATATGTCGCGGAACATGTTAACGTGCAGTTTTTTTTTTATTTACTAATGATTTTATTTTAAATATTTATATTAATAATTTATATTCACAATTTAAGCATCCGCTTGGCATCTGTGATAGCAATAATATTACCATATTGTATATTAGTGTTGTGCCAAATGTAATTTTTTTATACTTGTGAATACAAATACCATTCCTTTTAACTTTAGGATTTTCACGATTAAGTATGGATATTAAATACTCCACTTATTGAAATTTCTACTCCCCCCCGGGTTGTCAAGTTGGAATTTGGTATAAGAATACATTGAATTATTTGGCAATCTCATAGTTTTCGTACAACAATTTTAGAAAATATCCAAGTATTCAAATTTTTACACCCACGTAGTCAAATTTGCAAATTAGTAAAGGAATATCGTAAAAAAATGAGTTCGTCAGTAGCCTGGAGGTAGAGTGTTTGTTTTATGCACAAGAGGTGCACGGTTAGATCGCAGGTGCCGGCAAACTCTCCTTTCATGAAAAAAGCTTTCAGCTTACTGTGAAAGGTGGTATTTGAGTTTATAACAAAAACTTAGAAAAATATCATATAAATAAAATTGAAATGCTTCACATATTCAATAGATATTTTCACATCGTTTTGGTTTTGGTAAACTAATTTCGTACAAAACGTTCTTATAAACGAACGTTTTGTACGAAAATATACGTTATAAAACCATATTTTTTTATATAAACTTTATATGAAGGCGTGACTTATTCACACCTTTATATACAGAGCTAGGTTGACACAAATTTACAATATGCAACCAATCAGTAGCCTTGTGGTAGAGTCTTGGTTTTGAGGTGATCGGTCGTTTCATGGTATTGTCTCGGACTTTCAATTGATTCACCCAGGATTTGATTTCACCCGCTGTCGACCTACTCCACTTTCACGACAAAAACATATAACAAATTGTAAGGGTGTTTGGGATTATTGAAAATCCAGATTCATATTTATGAAAAAAACAATATACCCACAACTTTAATAACAAATAAAAATATGGCTTAAAGTTTTGCTAGTTATGTACTTTATTATACTGATAAAATATTCTATCCGCAAAAAGTAAGTACTGATAAAATACTCTATCCGCAATATTCGCATGTTTTTTTGCGAATGCGAATATTTGGTACAACACTATTATGGAAAGGTACCTTCTTAAGAATAATAATATGATAATATTTAGTATCATTCAATGTTTTCTTTCATTCCAAGGCTATCTAGATATTATAATTTTGTGTGAGCACAATACTTGATACAATACATAGCAAACTCAGATGCGTGGATTTTATTTATATTTTATTTTTGATACGAAAATCTTTATTAATAAAACTTAATAAAGATTTTCGTATCAAAAATAAAATATAAATAATTGTATCAATATCAAGGAAAAAAATAAATTATTTATATAAAAACAATAAATAACCAATGTATGTTCAGCAGACATTCAGTCTTTGCCAAAAAAATGAAATAAGATAAAACCTTGTGAACAAATACGTCTTTAGGCCTCTCCTGAAACCGTTGCAGTTAGCAGCCTGTCTAAGACCTAAAAGCAAACTATTCCTGAGCTTAGGACCGGCATAATAAAGGCCACGGTTCATATAAACTGTGGAAATTCATTTATTGTAATTCTCCATTACTCCACTACTAATTGCTCCACTACTTGTATAATGATTTGTAAAGTGTTGTCTCTAGTGTTAAGATTTTTAGTACGTAGCAATACGTAACTGTAAGAACATAGTTTGTAGTAGTGAGCAGCGCCTTGTAGTGAGTATCTCCTCTAAGGGACATTAAGGGTTGTAATTTAGGGGAGGATTTTGTCGGGGGGAACCCTAAAGGAAAACTCTTGGCCCTCCCTTTGAATATTTCTTTTTTATTTGATTGAGTCTGCATGATATAGGAGCTCAGCTCTTAAAACATCCAAGGGAAAGTGGTGGGAAACCCTTTATGTAAATTTATGATAATTCTATAGCCATAACATCGATATTTTTCTTTTACACAATGTCAGGAAAAACTGTGGCTTATGATGTGCCAATAATAAACAAAATTAGAAATAACGGGGTACAAAACATATATGAATTTACTACACTGTATAATACCTTCACGCCGTGTTTCAAGTGGGGTAGGCAGAGAGAATAGAGCGCCATATAGATCCATCCTTGCATATTTCTTTCGCTTCTGTATTTACTCGTATAATTTCAAAATATATATCGAATATAATTTTCATTCTTAGATCAACTATAAAAATATATGATGACATACCATTGTACATAAATTAATTGAAAAACAAACATTTTACTAAAATACAAGAGAATAATGTAGAATATTTTTATTTAGTGATATATGGTGTTTAGATACCATTTACTGAAAGCGTGTTGTAAGAAGCAATATAATAAATATCACACACTAGATATATTATTATAGATTATATTAAATTAAATTTGTATCTAACATGTATTATGCGATGCCATTTTGATATGTTAATAATCTTTTTATATCATGTTGTAATTAATTGTTTACATTTGAGATTCACTGAATATGAATGAAATTTGCCAACGTTATAAAATATTATGGCTGATATATTACAATGATAATAATGTTATTAGATCTATTAATTATATTCTCAATTAAAAACTCATTCTGTTGTATCAAAAATGTTTTAAAATAGTTTATTTTATCGATATGTTACATTATTATTCAACATTGCATAATAAAATTGTGAAAATATATCATGGAGATATTCTCAGCAAGGTCAAAGCGCAGATGGCGTGAAGTAGTAAGGCATGACATGCGAAACTGTGGATGCACTCGACAAAACCAAGTGGCAAAATAAAACAAGAAAGGCAGACCCCACCACCATGTGGGATTAATAAGTGCCCAAAAAGAAAAAGAATATTCTCAGCAAGCTATTTTCAGTAAATACTTTTTTCTTATGATAGTTTTACCAGACTCATTGAAATGTCATAAAATGAGATTAGTTAATGAGTACAACATTGTTTTGAATAAAACAACTTGTTTTATCTTATGTTTCTAACACAGAACTTGAAGATGAAAGTCGAAGAAAGATTTATTCATTTAATCTAATAAACTACTATTAGACATCAATTTACTATTTAGTAACTACATAAAGTATTAATTTACTATTTAGTAACTACATAAAGTATTAATTTCAATTTGCTTTATCAATCTTGTTAATTTTTTATTTACCTTGTGTAATTGGGGAGTACCCTACATCGTTACATTGCAAAAAAGTATTTTTTAAATTAAAAATGGCTGAAAATGGTTTTATTGATATAATACAAGTACAATTTTCTCGCTGAAAAGTTTCAAAGCCACACACAAAATAAAATAAAAATAAACCTAGACATATTTCAAATGGCGTTGATTTGATTAATTGTACAAGAATACACTGTAATTACATTTAAATGCATGTAATTAGAAATTTATGGAAGGTCATCAAAGACAAACGGATAACATTTATTTTACATATAAGCTGTAGCGCTCTTTGTGCGGAAAATTGGTGAGATTTTGATAAAATTTTAGTGTGTTGTAAACAAATGGCACAGCTTTACATAGTATAAGACCGGTTTTTGACTGGATTGAGGAAGTCGCTTGAATTATTAGTATAAATAATGTCTACTTATTAGCAAAGATGTTTAGGGATGTTTATTGCAAAATAAATACTGAAGAGAAGTGAAATCAAGACAGAAGAGAAATGAAATTTTTAAGGGTTATGTTTTAGTGTAACTTTTTTCAGAAGTAAATAATGTTTTCCATGAATGTATGTTTTATAGGTACCTTTGGCAATAAAAAGAAGGATTTTAATTGAATAAAGCATGGATCAATTTCCAAATGATGGGCCACCCCCTCAACCCTCAAGGAACGCCTGGCAGCACATTCAAGTACCTTGATATCAGCTGGAAGGACGCCAGCAATAACTGGTAAGTCTATTGAGTGTAAGATGTATATTTTATATATTTTATATGAGAGTATATTTATCGCCTCTGCGATAAACTCGCCCTCTGTATATCGATTGTATGATTGTCTTTGTTTTAAATGTATTTTTGTGTGAATTTGCTTGTAATCAATGTACAGTAAAGAATAAATAAATAAATAAGATATGGGATGTAAAATGAGCTTTTATGAATGGTTGACTACACGAATGGTCGCAGAGAAGTTTCTGGGTAAACATCAAAAACTTTTCTATGCGTTCATGAATTCGGAAAAAAAACATGTGATCATGTGGACCGAGAAAGTATCAGCTGTTTTTAAACTGGGAGGCACTGGGTTATTTACAACATTCTTAATGAAGATTAGATAATGTCTACACTATCAATGTCATTGACAGACAAATTTTACATTATTTTACATAATCGAATTTAAATACCTTGTAGACCTGTTACGTATGGAAATATTTTTTAAAACCAATGTGGTATATCTAAATCGATTTGTTTATATTATGAGATGTAAAATTGATATGAAAATTATTCCAAATAATAAAATAATAGAGACCGTCATTATTCAAATCATATGTAACGATATTGTTGAGTGGACATTATAATATATCAGCTATGATACGCACATTATATTTAGGATATACTTTATTTTATTTAGTGTCTATGTCTTCTTGACCTAGAGAAACACATGTATATAAATGATATCAGATATTCGTCTCATACTCGGTATGATCATAAATTTATAATATTGATAAATGGCACTGTTTATTTTTCGCACTTTTTTTTTTTTTTTTAAAAAACTCCCTCTCTAGCATGTTGACTAGTCGCTGACATTTTCAGAATATATTTTACATGGAAAGTTAACTTAACGAAAGCGCTTGAGTTTTATAAAAACATGGTGCTGAAAAAGGTCGTTTCGCATATTTATTTCCATGCATGATATATATTTTTATTACATAGTTTAATATGTGAAGTAAAATTAAACTTAGAAGAAGTAAATCTTTTTTTTTTTAATATGTGACAATTGGTTGAATTTGAAGTTCTAGTATGTAGGTACTACAAACATGTAAATTTGCTATCAAATTTTTCACACAGAGTTGAACTCATTTTAAAGTTAACCCGAGAGATTTATCTTAGTTTTTATAATTGATACCCTTGACAAAATAGTGAGAATAATTTCACATTTGTCTGAGTAAACGTCGTAAGAATGTTAAAATATACTTACGAAAATCAAAACAAAGAAACTTCTTTGTCATTATCAAGAAAACGAAATTCAATTTTCGATTGAACCTCAATTTTTAGAGGACATATTATTAAATTATCAGTAGAGCCGTTATTATCAGTCTAATAATTTTATGATCCCGGACTTAGATAAGCTAAAAAATCTGAAAATAGACATATTATCAAAATGGGAAAAGCATTTAAGACAGCATTATTGAAATTATTATTCATTATGTTTCTAATACACCGATAATTAACATTAAACTACGCGAATATTTATTGAATAAATAATTCCATCACCATGAACAAAAACGTATTATAAAATACGATACATGCATTTGCTATAAAAATATCATTTAAAATTTGATGACGCTCATTATATACATAGTATAAATTTTGGCAATAAAATATTTTAACAAATAAACGTCAATAACTACGACTAGAGCCATATTTTAATGCGAACTTTTAACAGTAGGCGATTCGGTTGAAATCGGTAGCATAGATATTTTTATAGTACTATTTTTGAAGCTTTGAAGTAATTAAATGCCCAAATTAAATAGTTATGTGGAGGTTAGAATAGTTTACTCCTACAATGCAAATAAATTTGAATACAAATTATCACGATCCGGTTTGCCATTATGTCTGGAGTAGAATCATAAATATTTAGCGATGTGTTGCTAATTTTCTTTGGAAAATTTGTCAAATAATTATGTTTGATCGACTCATTTCATGAATATAAAAGAGTTAAAAAGATGTGCCGAAAAGGTAATGGGCGCATGTTAACGGCTGCGTTCAGATAGTAGGATGCGAACATCAATCAATCATCAATCTTCAATCATTCGGTGACGATTCGGAGCATTCTACGAAGAAATATTTGAATGATTGCCTTCGATTCCCATAGGGTTACTAAGGCGTTTATTAGAATATTTCTTTGGAGATTGCTCCGAATTGTCATCGAATGATTGAAGATTGATTGACGTGCGCATTCTACTATCTGGACATAGCCAATGGGAATTGAGTTGTCTTACATTTTATCACTTTGCTCTTTTTATTTGAAGAAAATAAGCGTGTTTACCCACTTTGTATTTGCTGTGCCATTTCCTTACATAAATGTTGTTATGGATGATGTATTTATTCAATATCTGCTGTTTTTCTACATATTCAAGGCTCTATGGAGGTCAGTTGCTTTTTGGTTTTCTGTAGTAGGTAAAAGTGATACTTGTGTATGCTTATATGATTTCCAATAGATGATTAATATCTTTATGCATTGTCAACAAATATTCCAAAAAAATTATGTTCTTCATATAAACAGTTAATTATATAGAAATACAATCAATCTTTACCATGACTTTTAATATGAATTTGTTGCTAGACATTGTTTAATTACGGAGAATATATAATTATGTGAATTTAATGAATGCAAGTGGGTAAACTTGAATATATGAAATTAATGAAAGTATTTTTTTAAATTCACCTTCATAAGTCATTGATCAATATTTTTTTTATGAGCACAGTAGAAATTAAAATATATTGAAGAGTTTTTTTTGTTCTGTTGCCAAGAGTCTTCAATTGAGTCCTAAGCGTTTGCTTCATGTTTTATAGATCTCTTCAAACATCTGGTACAAAACAATATGAATGGTTTCTATGGTAAACTCGTTAGTATTATTGAGGTCAAAAGTGTCTTCTTTTATGGTTTAAAATATATAATCAAAGATTTACTATGCCGAATAGTTACGTTTCATTATACAAAGAAAACAAAGTCTAAACAGTACCCGACTCTTACAAAATACTGAAAAAATGCAGAAACCATGTGAATTATCGCATATTGTTAAGTAAATCTTATCGTTGGATGTAAGATTTTGTGTGTATTCCATGCAATTGTATGTAAAAAATCGGGAAACAATATAACTTCAAAGGAGTTTTTTTTCACAAATTGTTATAACACAACCAAAATTATTTTTTGAATACAATATCATGTAATAATACTGGTATAATCCATCTAATAACAACAGTGTACACTGTACATACATAATTTCAAAATTAATATGAATTAAATAATGTTTTGTAAATATAATATGAAAACATTTTTTACAATAGCATTAAATCATAGAGAATTATTGTAAAGTAGATGATCGGTCAAAAATTCCATATCGTTAGTAAGATATAGTGAAGTAAAGTAAAGTAAAACATTTATGAAAATTTATGCCACAATCTTGTGCTCAGTATTGAAAAAGGGCCTCTTTGAACTTCCACAATACTGTTTCAGTCACCAACTTTATTAACGCTATAATCATCTTTCATTGAACCTCTTTAGAGAATGAGAACTGTTATAAGTGTAGGTAGATATTTTTCAATACAATCCTGTTGCCTTCTATAACAGGCATTGTTAGACTCACATATTTATTACCTTGATATATTTTTTAGGTCGACAGAACTTGTAACATATTTTATATTTCACATGGAGTATACAACCATTATAGAATTCCATTTCTCAATGAAAATCTTTTACGAAGACATTGGAGAAAAAAAGAACACTTTTTTATGCAAATATTATGATTTACTTCTCCATTAATCACGGATACTAAATAATAATTGATTGTCATATTTCTCTGCTTTTCATGAGTCTTTCAGTTTGACCGGGCTCCAGAGGGAGTTGAGTGTGCAAAATATGAGGACCGAGTTCCATGAATGCAGTTTGGTGGAGAATAGCTCAGAGAATAATAATACACTTATATTATTATTCTCTGAGCTATTCTCCACCAAACTGCATTCATGGAACTCGGTCCTCATATTTTGCACACTCAACTCCTTCCAGCGCCTGCACTAATTTTGTTACATCGCATCATGAGTAGGTACTATAACTAACTATATTACTCATTATACTTTGAAGAAAAAATAAAAAGTCGAAATCTCTAATATATAAAAGGAAGACGTGTGTGTTACAACACTTATAACTCAAGAATGGCTGTACCGATTTGAATGATCTCTGATTTGTTGGATTCTTCTCCGCCCGGATTAAACTATAGGCTATTAAAACATCTTACAAATTCACGGGAAGAAACAATATGAAGAAAATTATTTACGCCATACATTTTTAATTTCAAAAATAAAAACAATATGGAGAGTCCATACGCTATTAGCGCCCCCACGTCGCCTGTTGCATTGTGCTAAAATAATCCGTAGGTTCTGCTATATTAAGAACCAAATTACTATAACTAATATGAACGAAATGTGTACTAATATTTGTTTACTATTATAATTCGGTAGTTACATGGCAATAGGTTGTATCTCACTAAAACATAATTTTACAGGAGAGCAAAAACAAAGTTTGCAAAACAGATATTTCAGCCAAATTTCGAGCATTATATATCAAAATGAAGGTAATTATTATTTCAACAAGATAGATGTAACATTCTCTTAATAATTTCTTCTACAAGATGTATGTAACATTCACTAAATAATTTCTTGCAGTTTAAAAATATTTGAGTTTTTTTGCCATGTTGAAGAAAACAATCTTTCTACATGTCAATAAGTGACGTCTTTTCTCTCTTTATTCTGACTATAAAGAGACATATCCTTTTGCCACATCAAATATTACACTATTTTGAGCATTTTATGGAACAAACTTGAAAACGCAAAAAAATGCGAGATACAACCTATTGCCATGTAACAACCGAATTATTCGACTAATATTTATGTATCGATAGATCACACATTCTGTCACATAAATGTGGACGTGCACAGATTATATTTGAAATTGTATTTTATTTTTGCAGATGGAAAATTATTATTGAACCAAAAATTGTGCTATTAAAGATGAAAATAAGAATGTGTTCATGTAGGTAGTTCTGATGCAAGATTGTGTAGTGAAATTTGCAGACAGAGAAGAAAAATTACGAAGAAAATTATTTACGCCGTACATTTTTAATTTCAATAAAAAATGCAATATGGAGAATTATACAAAATCAACAATGAAGTTTTTTTTATAGATTGGCCTATTTATATGATAATTTTTCTATACATTCTCAAATTAGAATCGTTATCCATACAATTTAACATCTGTAGTTCTGATATTTCAATTTTTAAAAAATCATGGCAAGAATTTTTATAAATTTTAAATGAATAGGTAAAATCTACCTGAAAAAAAAATTAGTACCTAAATACATAATTATATTACGTACTGTAGATAATTTATAAACAAATCTGAGTTAAGTATAATTGTTCAACATAAATTGTTCATGTCGGCCGGTGTGGCGCGGAGCTCTTTCCTTTGAGTCACGAGGTCCCGGGTTCGATTCCCGGACAGGGCAAAGGGAAGAATGACCTTTTTCAAATTGTCCTGGGTCTGGGTGTTACATATATATGTATTTGTATATAGTGCATTGTATATGTGTGTATCGTCGCGTTAGTACCTACCCATAATCAAGATTCATCTAAGTTTGGGACTAGCTCGATGTGTGTGAATTGTCTATGTAAAAAAAATGAATGTAACTTTCGCAGTTTAGCGGCCCCACCCGTTGTCGAGTACTTTTTTTCCATAGAAAATGTAATATTTTTGAAACTTGAGGAAATTGTTGCCATATGTTGAATTATTTCAATTTGCCGGCAAAAAAAATCCACTTCGAAAATTAATTTCCTAAAATTCCGTACATATTACTCGACAACGGGTGGGGCCGCTCAAGTTTCATAGTTGCGATTTTTTTTTCCTATAAAAGAATTTTTCAAAAATTTGGTGACAAAAAAATAATTCACCATATGGCAACAATTTCCTCAAGTTTCGAAAATATTACTTTTACATGGAAAAAAGTACTCGACAACGGGTGGGGCCGCTAAACTGCGAAAGTTCCAAATGAATTATATTTTTTTACACTATACCTTCGATGACACACTTTGACAATTACGGGAGTTTGTAAAGAGATTAATAATATTAATCATACATAAAGTCAGTGGGAGAGGGCAGAAGATAGGGCAGGTGTCGAACATGTGTTGAAAGGCTAGGTTTGGAGTGGCCAGAGGTCCTGGAAGCAGCGGTGGACAGTTATCTCTGGAGGAGATACTTAGGGGCAATGGGTCCCCGACCGAACTAGGACAAGGGGAAGAAGATGTATGTATGAAATCGTTAATTGATTCTTAGGCGGTACGAAGTTCGCCGGGCCAGCTAGTTAAATATAATTTTATTCATACAAACATAGGGTGAGCTTATAGAAATAATTCGATATCTTGTGACATAGTTCAATTATTATCACTTAATAATGTTTCCAAATTCAATATATTATATTAATATATTAAAATTACACGACAATTTATTTCTATTAAGCTCTTATTAAATATACAATTTAATGCGATGCGTACCTTTAAATTAAATATGTTGAAAATTTTATCACACAGTTTTTAGTTTGGAGCAGTAATAAATTTTCAAAAATATATTTATTAAATAACCAATCAGCATTATGTATGGAGGAATATTTTAATACGGAAGGTTGCGTATGAAACATTGCAAATTATTTTATATGTACGCCTGTACTTTATGTCTTTGTTTTTGCAAAATCCAATTTGAATTATTTACAACAATGTAATTCATAAACATCAAATGATTTTTGTGTTTTTTCAATAGGCACGAATGTAAATAGTAGGTACATACACATATGAAAAAATCGACATTAGGCCTACGGAAACCGGTTCATACTGTCCGATATATTTTATTAAATAATGGGTAGGTACTTGTTTATTTAATTGTTTTCAGAAAATCTTATTATAATATTTACATTCTTAAAACATATATACAATTGAGTCATAATTTTTTATTACATTTTTAATGCTTAAATAATATGCAGGTGTTCGCGAAATCTTAGTCCTAAGATATTATAATATATCCTGTTTCAGCAATAAACTTACTGTATAATCTATATATCCCGTTACTTCATGAACCAGAAAGAATATTATGTTATTTATCTGTAATTATTTAACAGGGTAATGTTAACGGTGTAAAAAATACCACCGATTTACTCTGAAAAGATCTGCAATTACTGTGATACGACAGGATAAACAGTTCTGCTGGGATCACGTTTTAAAAATATCTAAGGTGTTTGGCCGATGATGTAAACATAAAGGAAAACAAAGGTTGTCCTCTGTAAGAATCTTGGAATGAATTTGTATTGACAATGAATTATTATGACTTATGTGATATATGATTATGTTAAATACAGTTGCCTTTATTCATTTACATATTATATTACTTTATTGAATCAACATTAAGTTGTGAAATGATAATAAATATTACAAGTAATAAAGCTATTCTAAAATGAAAATCAAAATAAAAGAGGATTTTATCCATGACGTGCATTATGTAAACAAATAAACAAAATATGGTGATAGTCAAAATAATGTCTTAAATCTAAATGTTAAATACCTTGTTGTTTGTTAAAGAGAGGCATTTTTACGAGCATATTATCCTACACGTTTCCACCTACGAAGTAGTATCAGGGATTGTAATATTCTGTCAAATATGATTTACAGCAAGTACTTTATATCAATTTGTCGATACCTTTGCGACCAACAAGAAAATTGTGAAGATATACAAAATGAATATTAGACTTAGTTTTCGTATTTACTGGATTTTTACACCTGTATCAGTGAAGATATTTAGAATATTCGTCAAGAGACACCTCGTCTGGTTCAAACTCCCTTTTTTACAGGAGACAAGTTTTTGATACAGAAATTGTTGGGATTGGTAATATAACTATAGGTATAGTGCACAGCCTAAATCGGGACATTTTTCCTGTTTCGTTCTAAAAAAGTTCTACACAATCTGTCGATTGTGCAGATGTGATGTCTATTGAGTAATATTGTTAATTCACTAAATGAAGGTAAATAATGACCTGATAAGTCGAAAGACGTCATTGAATAAGAAAATGAATTTTGGTGATAGGAATTTGCTTGGAAAATGAAGAAAAAAAAGGGGGGGGGGGTATAACGCTCTCTGGGCTAACCAATTACGTGTTTGTGACAGCACTTTAGTGCAACGAAGGTTGGTTTGGAATTTGGTACCTTGCATCTTGGATCACACGATTTTGACCACGGGGTGAGGGTTTTAAGGTAAGGAGGATATCCTCGACCCATGATCCGGAGGCGACCAAACCACCCACACTAAAACAAAACGATCCTGCCTAATCTGTTTAATCAGTTTCCTGAGCTAGCTGCCTTTATTTCAAGATCTATAATTTATAGTAGAAAGAAACACTTCTCAATTTACCTATTAAATGGATCTCACCCCGTGGAGTTCCCGGTAATGACCGAGTCTCCTTCTCTTTTCTGTTAGTTTTAGAGTGCCCTATTTAGACACGTGTTTGTGAAACTTACGTATTAGAAAATTAATATATATAATTCAGCGATGAGGCCTAACAGCCATCTTTGATGTTTATTTTTTGTAACAACAGAGTGAACAATCTGCATGTTTATTACGTGCGATTATTCCGTTAGCTAACCCACTTGTATTAAATGAGTCCGAATAAAACAAAAATGTTTACCTACTTTGTCAATTTTATTGTAGGTGGGTCCTTTAATGATTCAAAACGATTATGGTATGCATTGAAAAACAATACGTGAACTTTACTATCGAATAACCTGTAGTAGGTGTGTACATCAATTAAAATAATCTCGAATTATTTATATTCTGTAAATTTATTAATAGATGAGAATTATAATTTTTACAATAAAAGCCTTGAACTCTTACACTAAGCCCTTTCAAGAGCATCTACGTAATAATAATATTCAAGAATGATAATGTAAATAATTAAAAGATGCATGTTGTATCTCCTCGCACAATCACGACTTTTATTTATTTATGGTTCTTCTTGTAATGATAATATTATAAGGAAACTTTTCTGAACACCTGTTAGACGGAGCTTAATATTATGTATGTGTAGCCTATCGGCAGGTATTCAATGTTACTCTATGCATTACACAATAAACATGAATTACATCCTGTAGCAATTAATCATTTGAACGTACATAGGATAGTTTATTTGTTTACTATTTGCATTTACTTGAAGAATAATTAAGTAAGTACCATACAAATTAAGTGAATATCAGAAAACATCAAAACGTCATCCCCTTTGAAAGTTTGAAATGAAAGTCATTGAATCATAATAAAATAAATAAATTCATTCATTCACTGTGTCGGTATTTAGGTAGTAGATATCCATAGCGAAATAAATAAGACAAATTAATGTTTTATTCTACTATTTGATTTATTTGACGAGAGAGACGTCTTTGAGACGACTTTAATCCTTCCGAGAGACTTACAAGACGAAAGACATCGAATTAAACTTTTGTTCGAAAATAAATAAAACTGATATTTTGTTATCTTATTACAATTTATTCTTTGGAGATAAAAGTTAATAACACCATAATTTTAAATTGAATTGCTAACAATCGCATTATATTGACATTATGTGGTTATAATTGCCTACTATTTCAAATGATACAAAGGAAATTGATGACCGATACAAATGTCATACACGTTCAGGTAGCTAATTACAATGTGTCTAATTCATCATAAGTCTACTTTTAGAAATGGTTTTATACTGGTTTTTCTCACAAGATGTTGCTTTTTAGGAAACTGGTTTCGTATTATCAATATGCGAATATTTTAAATCGTTTAAAATCTTGAATTAAAGTGGACATTTTAAATGTATTTATGAACTGTGTGGGATATATTATACGTACGTTATTTTCAAAATCAAATTTATAGTTTGCCGGATTATACAAAAGAATCAATATAATTACATTTTTTTAAGAATAAAAAATAGTCGAGATGATGATACAGGTGGACTGATTTAAATATTGTCACGGGGTTTTTTAAACAAGGGTCAATAAAAGTTGTTATTTCGAATGATTTATTAAAGATGTCAAATCAAACCACAAAGAAGATGTATGAGCGGTCTTTAAAAAATATTATTTATAACCGAGTTCAAAAATCCAACACAGATATGCTTAAATATTTCTTTTTAAATGAAACTACTTAAATTTCAACTATATTATTGTATGTATTTGATCAAGTATGCATGTTTTTCATTTTAACGAATCATGTCTTGTACATATTTAGAGTTACATTATATAATTGAGATGTTTAAGGGTGTGAATAATTTATATAAATTTAATAAACATGAAACTTAATATTATAAAAATTATGAATTACTAATATATGTGATAGGTTATATTGCTCTATTTTGAGGTATTTAACAAAAAACTTGTTTCTTTATTGTAGAGGAAAAATCAATTTAATATCCGTTATCAACAATAGGGCCAATTCTGAATCTTAATGAACTAACTAACTAAAAAGTTGATTAATATTAGTTATTATGTAGTATTCAGCATTAGTTATGAACTATAAACAACTATAAACTCGAGAACCACCAAGTGCAAACGGTAAAATCTATGGGACAAACTAATATTAGTCAGCGATGCCGCAATACAAAATGTTTTTCAAGTTCCGATTTACATTTCTGGCAACAATTTAATAGTTGTCGCGCGTGAAAATTGTGAAATGTCAGATTTGCCGATATATTTTGGCGTTTGTATTTGCGTCGGTGGTGGTGTAATTTTACAATTTATACATGCTAATAGTTGCGAGGGCCCTAAAAATATAAATTTTTACTTTTAATTGAAAAAAACAACTTAACACTTCCAAAATATAGCAATATTCTGCGGTAAAATGACAGCAACCAATAATATTCGCACATTAAAAGTCGCGAATAAAATTCTGCCAAATTCAACTTATTTTAGTCGTCGGCTGTCAACTAAAAATTCATTCTGAATACGAAATCCATAGCTTCTCGAAATTTATAGTTGTACTAAGGTGTCAAAATGAACTAATGAACTAAATTAGTACGGAAAACTGTGAATACGAATTAGAACTAATTATCATGACTCAACTATCTCCTCACACTTAGTTGACTTAGTTAGTGCAACTAAACTATTTTATGATTCAGAATTGGCCATAATGTATCAAATATCCAAATGTTATGCAAGAGTTTAGTTAACAGTATTTTCCCCCGTAGAATTCCCGGTAATGAGTGGGTCACTCACTCTTGCCTGTTATTTTTCGAGTGTCCTGTAAGAGGCAGGTATTCGTTAACATCACAGACATTTAACAATCTTAATTCAGCGATGAGGTATACCACCCATTCTGAGTGTCTCACCTTTTATTGGCACGAAAAGGATAATACGCATTTTGACTCCACTAATTGTAATCTTTCAAAACTGGTGTTTCAATGGTGAAATTTTTACCATTACCTACCTACCTACCAAATCTACCTAATATAAATACGATTACATGAAAATTCTTCGAAATACAATTGTTCGAATTCACAATTGTTCGAAAAAATAATTATTCGAATTAACAAATCTTCGAATAACATTTGTTCGACTATCAATTATTCGAATTACAATTAATGGAAAGTAAATTGTTCGACTAACATTTGTTAGAAAATCCTATTATTCGAATTATTTTATATTAATCTAAATTCATTTTATTTTGATCTTCAGAAGCAGGTCATATTGACGCAATCATATTACGTTTCATATAAAACTCCAGCCATACCTCATCCAAATTTTACGCTATTTTAGTTTCTTAAGAAAATGAGGCAATTGCGTTCATACCTAATTATAAATAATATATTTAAATTATTTTTCCAAACGTTTGACACTTTTTAGATAAATCGATTGCAAACTGAGTCGAATTATATAATATAACTTCGCTAAGTACGTCACTTTTCGCCGAAAATAGGAGCAATATTATCTGTCTTGATAATAAAAATTCGAAGAATTGTGTTTCGGATAATTGTTGTTATCAATATAACGTATAAAAATTCGAACAATTGTGTTTTCTGATAATTGTGGATTCGAATAACTGCCATTCGAATAATTGTCATTCGAAAAAAAGTTAGTTCGTACAAATGTTTTTTCGAAGAATTGTCCATTCGAATAATTGTGATTCGAATAATTTTCCTGTCACCATATAAATACATATTAAGTTATTGTTAACCAATAACATTAACGTGTTATGTTGTAACAGTAAACTTCGTCTGGGCAAATATTTATTACTAGAAGGTACATACATAAACACTCGCTAAAGTATATTCATTGTCAAGACCAATGACACGACATATGGGTGGTCACAATTATAATTATATTACCTACTAAAGTTTACTATCTACTTATTACTAAACTTCTGCTGTTCAAATATATACCTGCTTTTTTAAATGTGTTGGAACTTCTACCAAACGTATCAACGTAAAAAAGAATGATGTTGTAATTCTTAGTCATTTGAAGCAGAGGATTACGCAAAGCAGCATTAGTTAAATAACGGTTTAAGTGCAAGGGTTGGAATGTACGTCTAAAATGTCGGGACCAATGAGTTACCTCGTTCCGAGAAGTAGGAATGGTGGGTCCAATGTGTCCATGTCCCAAAATAAATTATTCTATTTGACACTGCAGTAAAAAAGTCAACAATACACAACGTAACGTCATTACGCCTAAGCACCTTATCATAAGACATTAGGATGCTTTTTTGCAACATTATGTGTAGTACATTGTACATTAATGCACAGTTTAGTAACACTATGTACGGATGAGTTCTAATTGATAAACTAAATAAATTACCCGATGACGCGTACCTACTATATTGTTGTCTATAAAGAAAATGAACTATAATGTTTATTTAATTCAACGTGTCATAAATCACACATTTTAGGTGGAACAATTAAGGCTTATGACTCTTTTTTGTAAATGTCCATTGTCGCGTCAAATTGTCTACCAATTCTACCCACTTACGATTTTTGGTCAAGGTCGATGTAAAGAATTGCATCATACTATATTTTTTCTTGTCAGTCATTTACCGGAATCATTTTCTTCCGGATGTAACCGATAGTTTGATTTTGTCACATTTCTTAAGATTTTAAGATACAGTTTAAATAAGTTGTTGAAGTCTTTTTAAAATGCCGTATAAACCTTATTATGGTAGGCCAAACAAATAGAAAAAAATGTTTTTATTATTCCATGTGTACCACCAACTATGTGCAGAATTCTTTTCTAAGACGCTCTTGTTCTGTTTATGATTCATTCTTTCAAAACCTTGACATACTCGTCATGAATAAGCAAGACTTTAGAGCGGGAGTGTCTGGGGCCCTGTTGTCATCAGCGGTCCCCGTGGACTGATCTTGGTCTCTCACTGTTTGGTAATATAGGATCACTTCCATTTGAGCGGGGGGTGGATGGGTGTGCTTGAATGCATGGCTCTCTCGATCATAGCATCCTTGGGACATTGGATATTGGCTGTGTGTTTAGCTGGGTTTTGTAACTCATACTGGATTGGTGATTTTGTTTTGATTTTATTTTGATCTCTAGTATTTTGGGATTTTTTAATTTTAACTTTACTATGGCTTTTTTTCTAAAATTTAAATTTTTTTTTTCTCAAGACTAGGACATTTCTGGTAAGAGTGGAATCTTTGCTGGTCCACATGTTGAGTGTATTAATTGTTATGTTATGACTGTTTGATTCTTTAATATTGTAAAAATAAAAAAAAATATTTTTATTATTATTATTATACCATCACGGCACATCCCACAAGTGGGGTAGCCAGCAGATCAGCTGCATGTAAGAAACATGCAAACTGTCCTCTCCGTGCCAATATAAAATCAAGACATTCAGGATGGGTGGCAAAACTCATCGCTGAATTTAAGATGTAAAATGTCTCAATTTTTTCGAACACCTGCCTTTTACAGGACACTCGAAAACTTACGCAGAAGAGTGGGAGACCAATTCTTTACCGGGTGCTCCACGGGATATATATAAATATAAAAAATAAAAATTATTATTTTCAAAACGTCACAAACTGTTTGTTACTCGGGATTTTCTCCCGGTATTCCAAATTACACGGGCTTTTGTGCCAAGTGTAACCTGCTTCTGTGTCAGTGTCATCCATTTCTGTGTCAGTTCGTCAATTTATCTGTGTCATTTTAATATAATTATTATGTACGTAGCTAAAAGGGCAATGTCTCCATTATTTAAAATGTTCACAAATACTCGTGTATAATAATTTGATTAGTTCTCACTTTATTAACATTAAATTAGCACAAATAATCGTGATCGTTAATACGGTGACGGTAATAAAAATAACTGGTGTTTAAATTATAAAAAAACAAATATCATAAAAAAATATTTTTAGCGACGCATTTCATAAACATTTTTCATATTCGTAAAAAAACATTAACGCCAGAAACATTTCTCTACCGACATCCCAAAAATTTGCAAATTTTTATACAAATTTTAAGAAATATATTTGAGATATTCAGGAGAGCTTTAAATTATTATTGAATACCTCAATTAATTATTCAATACTGACAATATTAAAAAAAATAACGACAACATATCTCTAAGAGACCAGCTCTAAATTTTATCGTGTCTAAGCAGTAAAATTTATATTATTTTAATAATCTACTTAATTGACTGTTATAAATCTCTGATTTGTTTTATAACCCTAAAGAATCTATTGCCTCTTATCATAATTTAACTAGTATAATCTACTCCATGTATGCTTGTTGCATATAAAATTTCTTTTTGTTTTGAATTATCAATGCTCTGCAAATATCTGTTATAATATTAAATTAGTCCCTGCAATCACAGCACCCTTCACAAGTACCACATGTTAAGTAGTCATTATGTGAAAAAAAGGGTAAGCACCACTGCATTGTTTAAGGTAGTTTTTGAAATTTTGAATTATGTATACGCACAAGCAAAATAAATCAAATTCGGTGTTCCTCTAGTCGCAAAAATAATTAGTGTATAAATTTGATTATAACGAATGTTGGTATTATATTAAATTTAATGTACGTGCGTCAATGCTGCGAAAAATCATTTTATTAAATAAAAAAAAATGCATAAATTTCATAAGGACTAATAATTTTCAACATGACAATTATATGTTGAATCAATTCATGATTAAATATGTACGAGTACTTATTTACTAGCATTTCCGCCATTCGGCATCCTCAGGGAAAGAGTTACTTTAAATTTTGTTTCTGAGTTAAAAACTGTTATTGTAGTGTTTATGAAATTTGTATAAGGTTGTATTTAGGTTTATAACAAAAACCCAGATAAATCTTTAAAAAAAATACGTATAAAAATATAAAAAAATCTCATTACCCAGTAAGTAGATTAAAAAATACATAATTTTGGTAAAAGTAGTCACATACTATCATAGTTCAACACGAAAATACTTGTATAAATTTTATATTTTATTATTTTAAGATTTCAGATACATATTCTATTCCTAATTCGAAAAAGAGGATAAAATATTGTAAAAGAAGCTATTATTTTATAATCTAACCACTTAGCAAATTTCAAATTCATTTATCACTAATGTGTGGTAGAGATTATATTTATTTATATATAGTTGTGTAGTAGATAATCAGATAATTCGTAAGAACAAGGTTCAAGGACATAATATCGGTTTCCCACAACTTTTCAAAGCATATTCATAGAATAGAATGTAGTAATTATTTGTCTCCTTGTACAACAGTTGTCATCGTACATATTATGTAGTAGTGATTGTTATCAAGAATTTATACATAGATGTTGCGTGTTTTTATTGCATCATGTGACTGTGCCAGGCTTTTTACTTCCTTATAGAGAATTACGGTTTCTCTTTTAAATTGATTTTTGGTAAATAAAAATTATATTTATTGTTATTTTTTATCATCCAAATACGTTCCTGACGGCCTATATGATCCTTTTTCGCAGTGCAATGACATCAGATTTTATTAATGGCGTGGATAGTTGTAAATCTATTGATACATAATTGTTCTAAATAGAGAAATGCTATTTTCACTGCGAATATCCGAGAGAAGAACATTTTAAATTGAATTAAAATAATACGACTTTGAATTATAGGTAAATATTATTTTTATTAAATAAATATTGTCAAATTAAATAAAATTAATATTGTCAAAAGGGAGACTATTAAAAACATATTTCTATAGAAACAAGGGCGATAGTGTTATGAAAATGGATTCACTGTCGTTATAAATAATTCAATCAGGGAAGGTGAATAATCGGTAGTATATCTGTGGTTTTGATAGTTTTATAATCAAAGATACGGGAATTTTATAGTCTTACTCAGAACTGCATACAATCTCTTGTGCGTATAAGGTCAAAAAGAAGCAACCGCTGCGCCGCAATCAAAGCAATAAATTAAAAAAAAAGACGACCGCTCCACCGCAATCATAGCAATAAATTCATCAAAATGTTTTACATCACAGAAGTCATTCTTTTATTTAATAAGCATGTTGTAAAATGCATCAAGTTTGTAATATGAGTAAATTATGCAGGATCACGGATATCTAAAAAAAATACCGTTTTGCTTTTATTGCTATTATCGTTGAATTTCTTTGATATTATACGACATTTTACTGTTTATTTATGGACAACCTGTTAATCTGCTGGCTACCCCACTTGTGGAATATGCCGTGATGGTATTATAGAAGTAATTATTGTTTATACTTTTGGTACATGGTTTATCATAATATGTTGCGAGAGTAAAGAAAGTACATTTTCACGACAATACTTTTATCGCTATTATTAAAAGACCTCTTGGGACTGTCGAATAACTGTCACAGTTAGTAGATAATAACAATGTGTTACAGGAATATTGTACTTAACATTTTTGGAAAAAACTGAAAACACTTTCAACAAACCATTTCACAACACGAGCTTTTAACTTAATTTGTAAAAAAAAAAACTATTGTTTTTTCACTGTGTCGGTGTTTAGGTAGTAAAATTCCATGAAATTAAAAAAAACAAATATTTTTTAATTTCAAAACCGTTGTTGTTAATTATGTAAGCTGTGTTATTGTATCGACACGATGAAATATCATTCATTGCTCCAAGTAGTTAGATGTACCTACTCTTAAACATCTTTGTAAAATCATTAAAACTTCCTCAAAGATTCGTAAAATTTAGAGATTCAATTGCAATTTGTATGCAGAATACTTAGTTAATTACAGAAGTATTGACAAAAAGAGCATATTATTATGTTATTTAAAATTGACCACAAAAAATAAGTGTGGCGAGACTTACTGGCGACAATGTTTGTATTTAGAAAAATATTTATAAAGTATGCATCTACGTTTCCATCCAATCAATTATAAACATAATACACACATATACACGCACACATACTCACACACACATACATTTATGTCATATTAGAGTTTACGTCTGTTTCCACTATGCATGCTAAAACATATTCTTCTTAACAACAAAAAAGTACTCGATTTATCATAGACAGGTTCATAAATAGCTTATTTATTAGATAGGTGTCTCAACAATCAATTTATTCTGTTTTATTGACAGTGTTTACTTTTATACATAACACTGTAGTTTTCATAATATGTTGAAGTAAATCACTTAATACAATTTAAAGAAAAAATGCAAAAATGTTGAACCTTGATTAATCCGAAATGATAAAGAAAACAATGATATAAATATTGTGTATTAAAAAAAAACAATATTATTAATCGGAATTAACCAAACTATTACGGAAAACCTAGCGTCAAATGATACTGAAAAAAATTAACTAGAAAATCGACCATTTTCTTTATTAACATGAAATCAAACTCACCGTGATCTTGAGAAAATCCATTTTGGTCATTGCACTCTTACTGAATATACAAAAAATGTATCACAGAGTATATTATTTTAACAATACTTTTTATTATTCACTACAGCATTAAGCTCGAAAATCCAAGCTTATAAATTAACAATTCAATTGCACCCGAATGTAATTTTGTTTTTCATTGCGTCCATTATGAAAAGATACGTATTCTAAGTGTTACGTTCAAGATGTTACATAAATGTGAATTGAATAAATATGCGCTCCTAACTTATATTTGTAGATATACATCAAACGAAAAAAAAACTTGAATGAATGAGTGTACAGAGGTTAACAGGTAGTAAGGCGACAAAACAAGAAGCAATCATCTCCAGCAGATGATTTGTAAACGTTTAATAAAAAATGATCCTTTTTATGAATGGTGTATATTTACGTTCAAATGTTACGTTTGTTGTGTTCGATAATCTCATACGTAATAAATTTTCTTTCAGGGTGAAGATGTGCTTGTATAATTCATACATATTAAGCTAGTGCATATGATGATTAGAATACCTACATCAACGATCAAGAAAGGTTTTCAAACTGTGATGCATTGACATAAGTGAGTATCTACTTATGACAAGGCTACAGTAATGTTATTATACAATATAGAGACATGACATTGGCAAACTTTTTGTCCATGAAAATGATACTGACTGTATATGTATCTATATTATTTTACATAACCTTCATATCGCTAGTATGGATATGAAATTGGAATTGTTATGGAATTCTTCATCATTCAATTTGGGAAATAGTTTAAGTGTGTATAAAAATATTATTATGCAACGCAATGATAAACTTAGTATTTATTTTTATATGAAATGAGATTGAAATATTTTGAAGAGAAAGCTACTCAACGTGTGTCATCTAAATTTCAGAATCGTTTTTCAGGAATCACGTTTCCACGAAAACAATAGACTAGCATTTCCAACAGATATGACATAATTATTATGAACAATTAAACACACGATTTGTCGTGAGGTCAAAAGATCCAATGTTACAGATGTTAATCTTTGTATCACATATTGATTTGAATGTAAATTAAAAGTCTATCACGAATTGATTTACCAATTAAACACATACGAATATGTTAAGTAGCTACAATAATATTTTACTCATACATAGATATGTGATAGAATAGTTTTGTTTGATTTTTATTATTTATATCTATGTAATATAATTCAATATTGTTATTTGTGTATTAATGATTGTTAAAATGAGAAAAACATAGTAATTATCAACATTTTTTCATCACACCAATACGAATTGATTTTTTAATAGATACATAATTAACGAGTGTTAATGAAACAATGTTTTATTGATTACTTATTCCTACACGTATTCTTTATCATTAGAATATAAAGTAGCGCTGCTTGTTGTTGTCCTATGATTTTATTAAATCGGCCTTAGAAGGACTTTATTTTTTTCCTCTCCGTGACCGAAAAATGTATTTTAAATTATTTTCATTTACATCTTAACGATTTGCAAAGATTGGTTTTTGAGTTTTACTGCAAGAGGAAATGAAAATAACATAAATAACCTTGAAGAGTCATTCAAAACGAGAGACGTTTTTACAATTAAAAAGACATCAAATACACCTCTTTGAATAATCTTATGTACTTTTTATATTCGTCGGAGTATTTTTCCTAATATCATAATCTTGAGTTCATAGTACTTACCTATTGAATGATTTAATGTTTTTTCGTATATACCTAACCATTTAAAAAAATATCTGAGAACGAATATTACTCATATATATCCAAGAAGTTTGAATGGAACTATTTATTTTTTAAGATTTATAATTTCAGGATACATCCTGTACATCCCATCAGGATACATCCCTTCCATGTACAGGAAGTAATTTTAACTTCAATTTCTATAGACTCAAGTCACTCGATAACCGGTGGATAGCCAAGAAAATTAAAAAAAGTCTATAATATTTACTCACATTTCATTTTCTGGCAACACAACGCGACAAATTTCTTATTAACTAGATATAATGTGATTACCATAAATATTTATTGTATTGATTTTTATCTTGTCTTGGAAGGTCGACAGATGTTATAATATAAAAGGATTTAAATTAATGTCTTGTGTTTTTATCACATTTTTATTGAGTCATGAAAATATTTAATCATGTTTATTTTGTGAAACTGTAATATTCGGAGATGCAAGCATCGTTTTCACAAATTTGGTGAGAGGGGAAACCTCATTGGAGGTAACTCAAAAGGTTAACTCAAAGAGAAAAACTTGTATTATTCCTTGAATATTGTAGCTATTCATTGAAGATGGGACCGCTACATTCATAAATAAGGTAAAAAGGAAAGTCAAATTGAAGAAAATGAGATAAGAATTGTGTGTCATGGAAATAAGAGTACCGTTTTCACAAATAAGCAAAGAGGGATTTCCAATGATAGTGGTCTTGTAAAATCAGCAAGTAAAAAACATCAGAACTATTGTATAATAATAAATCTACAAAGATTCGTGGGTCAAAAACATCATATCTATAGCTAATATAAATTGCCTCTACATCGGCTGTGCGTTAAATATTTATGACATGCGAAAATATACTGAATTGTGGAACAATGAAAGGTTCTTTATTCGGAACCGTTGACAGTCTTTTGAAATTTTTCAAATTTGATATTTGGCATAACTTGGTACTTTGTTTGTTTTTTAATTAATTGTATTATGATACCATAACAACGCGTACTTCAGAGTCAGACAGAAGATTTCGTATTTTTTTTTTTTTTTTTTTTTTCTTTTTTTTTTTTTTAAAGGATATATCTGGGTTTTGTTATAAACCCAAATACAACCTTTATATTTATATGAATTGCATTAATTTATTTTTATATAACGTTAAATTGTGAACAGTAATTGCAAGCTGTTTCACGGTAAACTTCATGGTAAACAATATTTCAAATACCTAGTGATTAAAGGTTATTTACTATGTTTAGGCATCAATTGACAATAATATCATTAATTTACCAATAAAAATAAATAACTCGCTTAAGACATTGGCAATTATAAGCAAACTTTTCAATTTTTGAAATAGAATTTCAACGAAGGGTGTTATCGTTTTATTTGTTGTTCAAACGGGCCTTGCACATGGTGGATGATCGCTCAAGGTAGAGATAGATAGTCAATAGAATGAGGCATGTTGGTCACGATCCTCAGGGTTGAGGGACTGACGGAGATGACGCGTTTCAAGCGAGTAATATCTGTTCGCATGTATTTCTACTTATTGAGTATCTTAATAAGTGGCAGATGTTCAAGGGGAAGAAGAGATAGCCCTGGTTGTGAATGTGCAGACGGTTAGACAAATAGTGCATTGTCGATATCATCTCTAAAAAAATCAACGGTGCCTAGACTATAGGCCCTATAGTATAGGGGATACGACGTAGCTCACTCGAGGGATTTCCGTATAGGTACACCAAGCGACACGGAAAGTAAAGTCAGTAAATATATGTTTAACCATATTGAACCAAAGTAAAGATTTCTTCCGAAACCAAAACTGTTAATAATGATTCTATACTGTGTCTTGGTATTATTTAATTAAGTTTAATATATATGATTACATTTGTAATTTTAAAACAACTTCTGTATTGTTTGATCATTTATATATTTTGAATCTATTTCACGTACATTTTAATACAATTATTGGTTTGTTCAAAAGTGTGTTTTTTTAAATACATACTATATTTATGACTTTATTTTTATAAAAAAAATGTATAAAACAATAATGAGATCACGGTGTTCATGGTAATGAAACAAAAACACGGAAATCGGCATAATTTTGAAAAGATTGTGAATTTATTTGTCATTTATTTCAATGATATTCCAAGTTTTATATTAAAAATATCAAAATTAAATTATACTACTAAGAATCTTTATTGCAACGATTTGAATGATAATATAATAAAATACGCATAAGTTTTGTCTAGACTGGACAAAAGGAACTTCTTTTCATATAATTACATTTGAAATGTGAATATATATATATTATCTTATTATTTGTTATTGAATAAATATTGACATCATTTACACCACCGCTGCGAATATGCAGTTTAAAATGACATGATAAAACATTTTATGATGTCAATAAACGTATCGATGATTTTTCAGAAAATAATATAATGAAGTAGTTTGTTGTAAGAAATATTAGAAATACAATAGAAAAAGTTGTTTCAAAAATAAAATAAAAATTGTCAAAAAGCAAATATTTTTTAGCTTGTTAAATCACGGTATTCCCCATGATAAAATTAATATTATTCCACATATATATTTTATTTGTTCTTTTTGCACATCATCATTATATAACTGTGTTAACAAAACAATACAAAATTTAAAATACTAGAACAATATGCAGTGGCGAGATTATCACTATCAAGCGATTTCTTCCGTCTAACTACGCCACATTGAGATAAACCTAATTAAAAAAAAATATACTTCTCGTATATAATATCATCAATACATAACAAATAATAATGAAAAAAAATATTTGACACACACCCAACACTCGGGGGGACTAGGGAATGGATACTAAGTTAGATGACATAATTTTTCTTTAACTGAAGATTTAAAAACATTTATTTAATTTCCTTGGGAATGTAATATTTTTATTATTATTTGTTTCAGTACGTACTTCCAGCATTTATGTCTTTTAATAAATAAACATTTATACGCACATCGGACATTAATTTATTACGGTTTATAAGGTATGTAGGCACGTATATCAACCATTACAAAGGATATTAACCCCACAAACAAAATTCTCGGTGAAGAAAATAAAACATATGATGCAAGAGTTTGTCGTACATGGCTTAATATTCTTAGAATTAAAGTTCAGGTGTGCAGAAGAAATTATTTAAAATAAATAATGGTACTTGTAATTGCAGCCGATACTTGTGATTTATAATATGAACAAGAAAAACCGGCGAGTATTTCGGAGTAATCTCATGAATGTACGTAGTGTGTGAGTGTCACGAATCTTAATTCCTTATTCGGAAATTTTTGCAAACATTTGTCACGGACTTACGACGCGGTGCCGCGCGTTCTTCATTCAGTTGCTCGCGATGGGCCAGAGACAATGATTTATTTATTTATAATTTTTGCATTTATATTATTTAATACAACTATCTAGAATACAACTCGCTGATATGGTCCCCAATGTACGAGGTGCATATTGATGCATTAGAGAGGGTCCAGAGACGCTTCACGAGAGGTTTGTCATATAGGGCTGGACAGGGCAGATTTTTGAAAAGTTACGACGATCGTCTTTCCTTTTTTAAGATGGATATACTGAGGGACAGGAGAATACTTGCGGATCTCACTATGCTTCATAAAATGATCAATGGTAATGTAGATACTGTGTCGGTCAGTTCATTGAATTTTTATGCAGCAAATCCCCGCCTACGTAACCTAAGAACTTTCTTAATGGACAGACATAGTAACAATGTCAGTCAAAATAGTCCAACCAGCAGAATGTGTAGATTATATAATGTTTTATGCTCACATTGCGTGGATGGTGCGGATGTCTTTTGTCATTCACTGACGGTGTTCAGAGGGAGTGTTGCCTCCAACTTTGGTATCTTTGTAGATTGACATTTTTTGTTTTTTTGATCGGTGCTTGTTTGGTGCAGGTTCAGTTTGTACTGGGCCTGCGGTGATTGTGATCTGCTTTTGTTTGATTGGTTTTTTTTTCTATCATTCTTTTGTTAACATTAATATGTGTATGCTGTAGACACACTAAATTGGGGGGTTGGCCTGGCCGAATCAATGTATGTTGTTTTTATTTTTTTTGTGTGTAATTTATCAACTTTCTGTTTGTGTATCTGATTAATAAATAAATAAATAAATAAATTGCGAAGTACATTTTATTTGTTGATGATTCACATACAATTAACACACAATCTTTTTCATTCATATATATAAAAATACAATAATATAAGTAGGTAGGTACCAGTTAAACCATTAACCTACTTAATTGTTTTGAATAGGAGAACAATATGTTGGTAAAGAACATTACTATCGATAGTTTCATCACAAGTCATAAGAGACAATCGATAGCCTGACTGTAGTATCTTATTTCAAAATATAGATCAGAGCTACAGGGTTTTTTTGATGGATAATGATATGCTTAAATTGTCAATTTTACATAATTAATTTTTTCTTTGATTAGCGTATACTTTGATCCTAGATATTAAATCGATCTTATTGTGAGGTGCGGTGATCACAACACAGTGCTTACTAAATTGGTCAAAATTACTAATTACAATTCAAAAAGACCGGAAGTACAAGACAGTATTTGTGTTAAATGCATATCATAGATCAGCAAATTATTCAGAACTATTCCAAAAAACACTGTTGAGAGATCAGAATTTAATTAATGTATTTCTAGTTATCTAGGTACATATTTAGTTGCACTTCATTTTAGTAACGTATATTGAACAATTATTGACTATGTGAAATCGATATTTTTGACCAACGGTTCTTAGTGAAAGTTCATGTTAAATTAATAATAAATAAAACACTTATTTTTAGTACTTCAACTGTGACAGTTCCAGGTACTAAATAAGTGTTTTATTTGTAATTAAATTAACCATGTAATAAAATAAATTTTACATACAAATTTAAGACATTTACACGAGTTACATATTATTTAGTTTTCGTTTGTATTTTCCTTAAAAAAGCGAACGACAGTACAGGTACCAAATATAAATAAAAAACGTGATCTACTACTTAATTTAATTAAAACGTCTTACGATATAATGGTACAAAATATACATTAGCAACTCGAGGTGCTTATGCAAAATTCCTATAAACAACATTTTATAATTTTAATTAAATACCTAATTTTAATGTCAGGGAAACAGATCTATTTTTAAAATGATGGAATTTATTTATTTAAATCAATTTACACGAAATGCCTATTATTAATTTATTTTTATTTTTATAATGTTACAGAAATAATGATATTGTAGACGGTGGTGAACTTCTGTTGATTTTAGTTACACAGGATGTACCCTCTAAAGTTTTCTCAGAATAGCAAGATATTATAAAATGTATAATTTTTAAAAACATTTTTTTTCGTCAATTATAAGAATAAACACAGATATAAAATTATGAAGCTATGTTAAAGATCCGAGTTGTATAATGTAATTAAGTCGATCTGCGGCGCCAAAGAAACATAAATGATTTAAGAAACAATTTCTATGAGACTGCTGAAGGATTATAAAACGGCGCCAACGAAACTAACCTTCCAACATCATCCTCATGAATAGCTTAAGAAAAAGAAAAAAATACAGATTTTTTCTAATTTTTGACATTCATCCACAGTGGTAGCTCATGTTGCGTAAATATATATTCAATTATGATAGAACCATCGGTTTTCATGTAGCATTTTAACCGTTAATTTATCCTTGACGCCTTATAGGCACATTGCGTAATTAAAAACTCAATTTCGACACTTTATTGTAAGTATATTTTATTCTTCTTTTTAGTACTCCTCCAGTTACATACTTATATTCAGATTTCATATAAAACATCGTAAAAAATAATGAGAGTCATAAGTAATTAAATATCAATTACAAAAGTCAGTCACATTCCCCATGGCGCCACATCGGCACATGGTTACAATTAATATTTACTTGATACTTGTGTAGTTCACACGTGTGTTTTATCAATTTAATCATGTCAAATAAAATCTTAAACGATAATGAAATTTGTGAGCTTGTTGAAATGGAGTGTTCTGATACAGAATTTAATATTTCTGATGGAGAAACCGATGAAGATTCTGACCACGTGAGTGTTACTTCTTATCATAGTGACAATGTCAGCGAAGATGAAACCAACGATGATGAATGTGCTAATACTTCTAATAATAGTGAATCTCATCCTGTTACTAAAGACGGAAGTACTTGGTATCTTTTTCCTCAACTCTCTGGAAGGACACCGGCTCACAACATAATTCGAGGGTCAGTAAATAAAATATTATTACCTCCAGGTTTGACAATTGAAATTCCAGTGCAATCATTTCAACTAATATTTTCAGAAGAAGTGATATCTATTATAACTAAGTTTACTAATATGGAAGCTGAAAGAGTATACACAGAGAAGAAATTTAACGCACCTTGGAAGTCTGTAGACAATATTGAAATGAATGCCTTTATTGGAATATTGCTTACTGCTGGGCATTTGAAATCTCAAGATGTCAGTGTTCATCGTTTGTGGAGTTTGAGGTACGGACCTCCAATCTTTCGTGCCACTATGTCAAAAAAAAGATTCCTGATGATCCTACGTTTTATGAGATTCGATGACAAAAGCTCTCGATCACAGAGACGAGCAACCGATAAATTGGCATGCATTAGAGATATATGGGAGATGATAAACAAAAATCTTAAAAAATCTTATATGCCAGGTTTTAACATAACTGTAGACGAACAGTTGGTTGGTTATGATGGAAAATGTCCATTCAAACAGTATATGCCATCAAAACCAGAAAAATATGGGATGAAGATATTTTGGCTTAATGATTCCAAAAATGGTTACCCTCTTGGTGGAATTCCATATTTGGGTAAAGAGGGCAATGAACGAGCAACGAATCTCGGAGAAAAAATTGTTGAAAAATTGTGTGAACCATATTATCATACAAATAGGAATATAACATGTGATAATTTTTTCACAACAAAACAATTGGCATTGAACTTGAAAAGTTCTGGACTCACTTTGATTGGAACATTACGAAAAACAAACTGTATATTCCAAATACTTTCTTAGCTAATCGGTCCCGAGAAGAGTTATCATCGGTATTTGGATTCACAAAAAAACTCACCTTGGTGTCTTACGTACCAAAAAAAGGAAAAGAAGTTGTATTACTTTCGTTTATGCACCATGATGGTACTTTGTCAGAAAAAAAAGAAAGCCAGAAATAATCATTGATTTTTGTCCTCATTTTGAAATTCCAAGGTGCACATCTGTGCCCGAGTGCCTATGAATTTATACAAATTGAAATAAAACATTGCATGAATCTTTAAACCAATTTTTTAATCCAAAAAACTATGTAGCATTAAGATATATTTTAAAACTTTATATGAAAACTGCGCAATATACGAGATTGGACTGGAATGAGAGTTGGAGAGTAGTTGTTCCAGACAGTGTGGGACCGAGAAGCCTATGCCAGAGTGATCGCCAACGTCTGGGGACCTGACAGGGCACCTACAGAAGAAGATATAAAAAACTGACCAATAATCATAAATATTGTCCATAATATAATTAGAATCCAGAGTATATTCAAGGTGTTCATAATTTATTTTGAATCTAGAATGTATTTATGCTGTTATTACGAACAAAAAGTCAATTAAAACATAGAACTAAATTCGATAATTTGAATATTTATACAACATGCAATCAATATAATATTAAATTATAAGCGAAAACTTATTAAAAGTCTTATATTTTGTAAGTTCTACCAATATATGCCCCTTAGGCGCCTAGGATAAGATAACCGACTATGTTCCAAGGAGAAGTTAGGGGTTAAGGGATGAAAAGTTTATTGGTAAAAAAGTATGAGTTGAAATTAAAGAAATAAAGTTGAATATATAACGAAACGACGGACTGCAGATCTCATGTTTGATACACTTTCGTCGATGGATTTTTGTCTATATTTTTTTCTATTTACTTAAAATAGACGGCTGTATAATATGCAATTATAAATATTAATAAATTGAATTACTAATAATATTATTTTATTGATTACAATTCATCGTGTAACTCGGCATTGTGCGTCCTTCACAATTATTGTAATAACTTACATTTAAAATTACATTAGTGCCTTTCAATACATGTATGTGGTAACTATATAGGAATAAGATTAATAATGCATTGATAAATCTTTAATGATAATGCTTTCTGTATTGTGTCTGTTGAAGTTGTCGTGAAATACAATGATTCATGATGTATAGAGATGATTAATTCACACAAGTATTAGTATTGTTATATTAAGCTTTTGCAGGATTTGCTTATAATCAGTTATCCTATGAATATCTTTTTATAACACAATACTTCACGTTTATGACTTCCGTAAATAACACATGAATATATAAGTCTTTAATAATTCATCACAACAATTCATTAGGTCATTTTATAACGTTTAAAATTGATGAAATGCATCGCAAAATCAAGGATTTTATGTTTCAAGGAAATTTAAACATACATCCACTAGGCAAACATACACGTTCAAAAATTCTTTGAGTTTTTTTGTTGCAACTTTATTTTATTTTATTTTACAAAATTTACGGCATAAGCCTAACTTGTTTATAACTTGAAGAATGACGCTGAAAAAAATGAACAATCTCTTTTAAATAACAATTCACCCCTTCATCGCCCTCAACGCTCCTCTCGGGAGCACAGGGCAGAAACCAGCCTCCTCCATTCAGAGCGTCTCTGTGCCAATTGCGTCACCTCTTCCCACGACATTCCTTGCGCTCTGATATCGTTGTCATAGGAACGGTGTATTGTGAAAGAGGGACGCCCGGGCCGACGGAACCCCTGCGGACGGAAAAACAGTGCTCTTTTTGGCCAACTATCATTGGGCATTCTCAAAACATGTCCCAGCCAGGACCATCGTCTCTCTTGTATTACGGAGATTACAGGTCTCTGCTGGGTGCGCCGGCGCACAGCATCATTTGTAACATGTTCATACCATCTGACATCCAAAATCCTTCTAAGACACTTGTTTTCAAAGCTTAGTATCTTCCGCTCTTGAGCCTTGGTTAAGTGCCAAGACTCGCAGCCATATAGAAGGATTGGGATGATGCACGCATTGAACAAGCGACATTTTGTCCTGATGCTGAGTCCAGACGCCTTCCAAACTTTGTTCATGTTGTTGAAAGCCCCGCTAGCTGCTCCTATGCGGATTGGTAATTCCGACCGGAGATCACCCTCTGGCGTTATGGTTGCTCCCAGGTACCTGAATTTACTAACCTGAGATATTTGGGAATTGCCAACCATTAGTGGGGTGTGAGTACTCGTGCATGTACTATTACATAACAATTATTAACGATTAAATGATAAATGAAAATTTGGTACTGTGAAGCTATCATTACAGTCGTAAACGCTTAAACAATCTATCTAACTTTACACGGTATCTTTTACAATTAGAATATCTAAACACATTACGACATACATGACGTACTTACACATAACGACAAGTATTCCTTTCCATACATAAAACATTCAATGAAACAAATAATGTTGTATGTTGTATATCGCTTATCACTCCCCCAGCACATTCCACACTAAAACCAGAGTAAAGTTTCGAGTTGAAATTATTATATCAATAAATATGTAGTTATTTATGGAAGATTTACCTTTGTAGGTATTACATAATACTGTTAATATTCCGTTTTTATTAGTGTCAATATAGATTATATCAATATCATGATTTCAATCACGAATTCGTCCTTTAAACGACTGCAACCATTAATACTTACGAGTTATATTTTCTCATGTCCTTGGAATATCATGTCTAATTAACTGTAAGAAGCAGTTACTGTTTATTAACAGATAACCATTTATTATTAATTTACCTTATATTCTGTTTAGAAAGTATTACGTGCAACATGAATATATCTTATAACAGTCACGCCCAAAAATCAACGTTATTTTATATTAATTACTACAGTTAATAATGACCACGATAAATCAATGACCTTGTTGCTCACAATACTCGCATGAAATTCAGGATGTTACGGGAGGTTAAAGATCGCAAAATATTGTGTAATGTAATGGCAATGTTTATCCAGGAAGTTGGGTGTTAAATTTATATTTAATATTACATAAGAGAAGATACCACACATAAAAATATATAAATTATGAATGTTCGGACACCTAGTGAGTCGTACACAAAGTGCTAATATAAGTTTGTTTTATTGTTAAACATACTTTTGATCGTTAAATTGTTTAAGACGCGCATTGGCATTAATTAAATATAAAATTTGTGGTGGGCATTGCCCTCTAATTTAGTACATACATATGAATATTTTATTATTTGATTTAATGATGTGAAAGAGGATCTGATAGAATGTAAGGAAATGCTGATAAGTGAAAATGGATTATGAAACAATGTTCTAGGAAAGTGTGCAATAAAACAGCATCTGGAATCAAATAGTTCAGTTTGACTTTAGGAAACAGATACAAGTAGGAAAACATACAAAATAAAACTATTTTTTATATTATAGTTTTGAAATGGATTTAAATATGTTGGTTTAACTACTCATGGAACATGAAAATGGTTGTTGTTTAAAAAACGTTAATTATTTAAGTCTCCTTGATTTATTCTTTAAGTACTTTCTGGTACATAAAATATGTATAAAATAAAATCTCTATCTTCGATCTTTATACGTACATTTATAATACTTCTTCGGTCTTTTTTACAAATAAAAATATTTTATGCAAAATAGTTTATCGATATATAGAAAAATATCGACAATAAAACGCCATCTTATTAATTCATGACGAAGTTTATTCGTAAGAAAGATTATTCAGATTATGTGAATTTTTATTATTAGTTTCATAATATACTCGTAAATATACCAACAAGTTTTATACTCTGTATTATTTTACACTACATTAGGCCTAATCTGTGTGAAACATCTAAAGATGGCGGTTTTAAAATAAGAAATATTTATTTTGTTGCAACAATTTTTTTTATTAAAATTCATACAAAAATTAATTAATAAACGACACAAGCTTTTAGTAGCTTACTGTGAAAGGTGTATAAGGTTGTATTTGGGTGTATAATAAAACCCAGATATATCTTTTTTAAATAAAAAATAGTCTTAATCTGATAATTTTAATGATTTCTTCTAATGACATTTCTTGCGAACTTCGTTGTCACCTGGAACAGGCTGCCCGTGGAGGATCTGAGACTGAACCTACCCACCAACACATATAGGAGGGAGAAGCAATGTCACCCTTGAGAATGTCATGTACTATTAAATAGCACCACAGAAAAATTCACTCACATATAATAAAATTAATAAGAAATCGAGTGCCCACCTAAATAGCAGAATGTTTGAATGTGATGTGAAGAAAACACCTTTGTGAGGATTGAATCATCCAAACTTTTGAACTTAATTCATATTCACGAAGGAAGTTATCCCATAAGATAAATAATTGTAAATATTCAAATGAAAACCTGATACCTATACAAACATTTTCAGTGTAGGTAATATTCTTTTAAGGTGTAAAGCTATGTACCTATATGGGTGACATTTGATATTGATATTTCTATCGGTTAGCACATTCTATCTAGATTGCATAACATGTCACATTAACTTGCTGAGGATTACATATACGTTTATTATGATTACGCAATATTAATTGTTGCCGTAAAAATACTAAGCAAGTGTTTTAAAAGTTTAAAAAATGTGTAAAAGGTTACAAAGTCAACAATAAAATACAATGAACGTTGTTTATTATTGACAAAATGTTAATTACAGATTTATTATTAGATTAGCAGTAAAGATTAGCAATATTGCTGATTGGTTTAGTAGGCACGAAACCTACCTTATGAAATATGGGGATCATGATTAAGATATAAACATTATTTTATTTTTTGTTTCTTTGTAGTTTTTGT
Source organism: Athripsodes cinereus (assembly GCA_947579605.1). Classification (NCBI taxonomy): domain Eukaryota; kingdom Metazoa; phylum Arthropoda; class Insecta; order Trichoptera; family Leptoceridae; genus Athripsodes; species Athripsodes cinereus. Next base: position 10,872,694 of record OX388306.1, on the reverse strand, counting down.
TATCTAATTGTGATTCAAAACAAAACGCATAGCTATGTAATGGCCGTGAACTTTTGTAATATATTTTATGAGATATCCTGATACAATAAATACCTTGGTTTTATTGTGAGAAAATCAACTAATTATTTAGAATAGCATTTATCAATTTATTTTTGTTGCATAAAAAAATAATACAAGAAGTTACACTATCAAAAGACATTTGATTGAACCTATGTGCCGTTATACATATGTAAAATGGATTTTGAACGTATGTTACTCTGCTAGTGGATAATAAATATTGCATTTGAAACAATACTCACGAAATACGAACACGATAATATGATAATAGAATTGTCTACTTGTTTATAGATAATTATTTGCCTTAGGTGGATATCAGCAATCTTAAGCATATTTGACATTTAATAATAAGATAATTGTTACAACAGTTTTGTTATGAATCTCATTTCATAATAAATAATTATTGATTTATTTTTTAACGCCCCTCAAATGACGAGGTTCTCATGTTGATTATGTTAATCGAAAGAGGAAGACACCTGATCTAGACAATCTCAGAGAATATGCTAGATAAATTGGACACACAATGAATTAAGAAATTTTCTACAAGAAATAAAATAAGGAATTGCTGAGGTGACAAACCGTATGAATCTTGACGATCTATACGAGGATATGAGAAAGAGTTAAAGAAGGTCGCACAGAATTCAGTGCAACGTAAAGAAAGATGCAGGGCCTTGCTGTAAACCAATACACAGAATTGGAACCAGAAATGGAACGTTCTTCTGGAACTTACATTATGGTATCAAGTCTTTTTCACTCAAAAGCGGCTATATGGCAGTTAAATCTGAATCTTCTAACAGCATAGCATAGCATAGGTTCAGGCGGGCTGGTAGGTATCTTTTGTATAAAAAAAAATAGTTTTCTTTTTAGTCAAACATCGCAATGTTACGCACCATACGTACATTTTTTATAAGTGCTATTTTTTATGGAAAAAAAACCTCAATATTAATAACCAATCAAATGATTTCAACATATGACGTTCCTTCTGGCTTTATTTTTTTTATTAACAAGCTGCGAATTATTATGAAGTCTGTATATGAAATGCTCTTGGCATTGTGTTGTTTTGAAACAATAAAGTTAATTATTATACCATCACGGCATATCCCACAAGTGGGGTAGCCAGCAGATCAGCTGCATGCAAGAAACATGCAAACTGTCCTCTTCGTGCCAATATAAAAACAAGACATTCAGGATGGGTGGCAAACCTCATCGCTGAATTTAAGATGTATAATGTCTTAATTTTTTCGAACACCTGCCTTTTACAGGACACTCGAAAACTTACGGAGAAGAGTGGGAGACCAATTCTTTACCGGGTGCTCCACGGGATAAAGTTAATGTTGTGATTAATTACTAGTTCTACAAAATGTTTACAATTACTCTTTAATTATCATTGGTTATATCTCAATCAATAATTTCGGTGTACCATGAATAATAATATAAACTTGATAGCCTTTGCTTTTCACTTTTTTTTTGAGTTGGATACAAATAAATGAGTTTCAAAGAGCAATTAGTATGTATTCAAAATTATTTCGTTTTCAAAATAATTTTGATATTGAAGATATTAATGAAGATTTACAAGTAAATGAATAAAAACCCTTGGTATTTTGTACTCTTATTTATTATTAAAAAAAAAAATGAACACATTGGAAGTAAAAATTAAAGAATACATGCATATAAACAGTTTATGACATTAAAATGGGAATGTTAGCGATTCTTAAATATAGATAAAAAATGAAAAAATAACACAAATAACTTATTTAATAAAATAAAGGAACTAACTTAGAAATATAATTTTTATTTGGCTTGAGGAAGATGAGCTCCCGATGGTCGGAATCCATTTTCATCAGCAATGTATGTAAGTGTGTATTGCTGTCCATCGGCTCCAACCCATGACACTGTTCCTGTAACAGATAGGGCCTCATTTTCTTGTCCAACATTTTTCAATGCTCCCTGTTCCTGGCGTGAAGTTCCATCGCTTGTCTCAAACCTAAAAAAAGGTTACACGTTAATATTCACAGTGCATAAATAAAAGTCTGAGAGATCGTGTGCATAACAGTGATATACGCAAGGAATGTGGAATGAAAGTCAGTGTAATTACAAGGATGAATGTTTAATAAGTTAATATGGTTTGGGCACATGGCAAGAATGCATGAGGACAGAATTACCAAGAAGATATATTTGGCTGAGAGGAATGGTGTTCGGAGACGTGAACGTGCAAGGATCAAATAGCAAGAACATTTAAATCAAATCCTACAGGACGGTCACGTGTTGAGCACATTGAACAGGAGAGCATGCATGAGGAATTGTATGACAGTGATGGAAGCGAAAAATGTATGCAAGATAGAAGGAAGTGGCGTTCGATCCTTTCTGCCAACCCCGCGAGGGATGTGGCATGATGGTATGTTTAAATAATCGTTTTGAAGTTCGTACTCAGTTAAATCATTCACGTGCCAAAGCATCTAGAAGATACTGGACAGTTTGTCAATTCGAAGACATTATTTCCACGTCGTAAACATCGTTACAGCTATAAAATCTATTAAAATCATTACATTATGTCCCATTAATGGGATTCAGGTGAATTACACAACCATCATGCATAATAATTAAATACTCATGTAGTAGGTATGGTAAGATTCCGAAATCAGTCCGAACTCATAACAAATACTTTTTTATCCAAATACGATTTTATTGTTATTGAATTAGAAATGTACCAATGTAGGTGTATCAACATCTCACTAAGATAAATATCTAGGTATTGAGGTAAAATCAATAAATTTTATGGTTTCATACGCAATACATGTTTTTGTTTTTTTCCCGGTTCATGTTATAATATTAACTATCTATTTATCTATACCATAATAGTATCTCTCACAATTAGTCTCCTATATTTGTTTAATACAATTACAAAAGCTACTCAAAAACTTACAGAAAAGAGTAAAAGATCTTTTGGAGGAACTTCACGGGACCAACCTCAGTCCAAACTAATAAAAATTAGGTTTATAACCATGTGTGATTTCATTCTCATAGAAGTAGGAATTATTGTATGTGCATAATTAAGTAATGAGGTACCTAAAATTCGTAACAAAAATCATAGCTTTATATATAATGCACAGTTTTTATACCTACTGCAATGTATTGTCCTGATTTATATACGAAATATACGAAAATTAATTTTGATATTTATTTATTTATAACGATATTAACATACACTCGCACACTTGATAGCGTTATGGTGCAGTAAGATGTGTTTTATTATAGAAAATTATGAGTTTTTCCAATGTTATTAACAATTATTCAATGAGTATATTAAACGCAATTAGGTACACATAATTATTTCTACATATCTGTAAAGCATTGGAGTTTTTATAATCACACAATTTTATTGAAGATCCATAAAAAATAATTATGAAAATTAGATAAAATTGTTTTAATAAAATATGTTAAAATGTCGATGTTAATTGATGTTCGATGTTTTTTTATACTCTTAAACTATGTGACATAATTTATAAAACTGTCTTTAAAAAAATATATATTAAACGTCAGTTTGAGGGAACGGGGGTGTTGTAAACCATTGTGATACGAATTCCTCACTATTTGTTTATTGTCTTTATTTTCACAAAATACTGAAGTATTTAATTAAAATAGTATTTCATTAAAATCAAAATAATTTAGCATGAAAGTTTACGCCATAAGGTATAGGGTACAGTTATAAGGCAGCTTCAGGCAGAAAAACGTAATTACTTGAAAAGAAATAATAAATGCTTAGATTGAGTGTAAATATACCTTTTTATATTAAATGATATGCTAGGAAAGTTATATCGCATAAGTTTTGTTAAAAGATGTAGGATTCTTTGAATTATATAATATATTTTTTACTTATGTGAATATCAGAAGTTATTTCAGTTTAATGTGAATCAGTGAATCCATGTTTGCAATAGAATACGAATCACTTTAATTAATATTCTTGTTGTTATACGATAATTTTATGATATTCAATATTATTCAAAATGAAGTGGGAAATAAGTTGAAAGGCAGCAGCAGGTAATGAATGACAAAGCTATGTTATTTTCAATTCAGGTGTGTCATACATTATAATATATCTCATTCATTCACAGTATGTGAATTTATAGAAAACATACGTTAGTAATTTGTTGTAAGATGTTGTGTTTGAGTGTTATTATGTACTATGTACATAATATATTAAGCTGTCATTAACTGAAACTTGTGTGATTACGAAAATTCCGTCGTTAATTTTTTTATACTTGACACGAAGGCTGTTCACTTATTGACAGCGGTAAATAACGGAGTATGTAAGTGAAGGGATAGAATTATTTATTTATATTCAATTTTACAAATTAATTATCTCGTGGAGTTCCCAGTAAAAAAAGTCTCCAACTCCTTTCTGTAAGTTTTCAAGTGACCTGTTAAAGACAGGTTCTCGTAAAACTTCACGTATAAGATAATTGACATTTGCAATTCAGCGATTGGGAATATCCCCCATCCTGAATGTATTTTTTTTAATATCACGAAAAAGACAATACACATGTTCATTTCTTGCAGTTAGTCCGCTGGCTACCCCATTTGTGGAATATTCCGCGATGGAATTATAGTAGTAGTAAATAATGCACACAATATGTTAATAACTTATTTCTCATGAAATGTTTTTAAAAAAAAAAAAAAGATATATCTGGGTTTTGTTACAAACCCAAATACAACCTTATACACTTTTCATAGTAAGCTATTAAAAGCTTGTGTCGTGAAAGGGGGGTTTGCCGGCACCTGGTATCGAACCACGGACCCCTTGTTCACTAGACCGAAACTCTACCTCCAGGCTTGGTCAATCTATTTTTGTTTAACCTTTAAATATAGCTTTATTTTACATTTGCCTGATGATGAGAGTGGAAGCTTTTGAAAGCTGGCTGGCAAATTAATAAAGTCACCTGTGGAACAACTAAATATTTTGTTTCATTATCATTTTTTCAAGAACAGATAGAAACAGATTTGGGATTCTCCACTCAGCTTTGCTGATATACAAAATATTTCAAGTGTGAATACTCGTAAATAATATTCTATTGTTTATAAATCATCTGAAGAAACATATTATTTTGGAAAAGAAAGAATCACTAAGTCCCTTATACCAGTACCTGGTGCTGTCTGGGGTTGTAATCATACTAAATTTTCGAAATTTGCGATAGAAACTTTGTGGAACGTCATTTTATAAAATAATAAAATAAATGTATTACAGAACACTGAACACACTTCACTTTATATAAATGTCAGAACGTTTTCGAACATTAACTGTTCATTATCGATGACAATGCAATACCATTATATAATCATAATAATTCAGATATTTTTGGGGAAAATTGATATTTTTTGTATTAAAAAATGATTACTCTCTAACTATGTATTTATTTATAAAATTACAGCTTCTCCTACAAGTAGGGCAGTCAGCTTTTGAAAATATAGCTTTTAGGTACTATTTAAACAGTGCAGCTATATTGTGGAATTTTCGGTGTCTTGGTTTATGAATTTCTTATTCGTCTTAGGTGGCTAGTGTTTTACAGATCGCCATCATAAGAAAATCGATTTATTCTCATAAGTTTATTCAAATCAACGATATTTGAAGAAATTTTGAGTAAAACAGGTTACTCTTAAATTTATTCATTCAGTGAATTAAATGATTTTTATCTAATTTCATTACTTAAATACAGATGTGAAAAGTTCTTCTATTTTTATATTTAATAACAAATTTTAAAAATGTTGGCTTGAGGCGGTGTCGATGAAAAGAAAAATAGATAAATTCATAGGCATTGAGATTATTTACATTATCATCAAGGTTACTCATGGTGCTGACGATACTTTTAATAAAGTAAATTTATGCATACATTATTAACATGTGGCAATGTCAAAGACATGAAAAATTGTAATTATATAAAAAACTGTCGTTTAAATTAATTTCGAATCAACAGTAACATCGTCTTAACGATTGCGCAAGCTAATTAAACAATATTTTTATGTTTGATTAATAAAACCTTGTACGTGTACGAAAAATGCAGCGAAATTTTGAAAATTTAACGAAGCTTGAACCGAGATGAATAATACTGTATTTTTCATACTATCTTTTATTTCATATTATAAGGTATATTTATTACTTTGTATATATTGTAATTTTTTAAATTGAAATTTGTAAAATTTGGACGCTTAATCTAAATGCACGAGTTTGCAGATAAATTGAAAACTCAGAATACAAACTTTCTTTCTTTCTATAGCATTCTTCAAAAGATGTTGCATACAGATTCACCACATTATTGTGATAAACATAAGGCAAATTCTTTACATCATAATAAAAATAAGTCATTCAGTACAGGCGACACCTTTGCTTATATTGTAAATATTTTCTACTTTAGTTGACTGACTACATATTATGTATAAAGTGACCAAATTAAGTTATTTTGGATTTTTGTTATTATATAATTTATCATCCTGTCATTAAAATTTTTCACTGAGCTCTGAATAATTTATTTGGAATAAAAAAAACATTTCAACGTTGACTTTCCTTTGCACAAGAAATACAAATATTTGGAAAAATTAATGATATCTTAATTAAAGTAATATTTATGAAATCTTACGCAAAATTGTACGAGTCTAGGCCTACGTTATCACTCTCGTACTTCAGGATAATTGCATCCTTTGGATTATCTAGAGGGGCTGCCAACACAGCAAGGCTCACGGATAGGACCAAGAAAATTATCTGAAAACGAAAAACAATATTAAAATTTAATCAGGGCTAAAAAATATTTATTTTCAACTTTTGTTGTTATTTCAAAACTTCGCTGAAAATGAAAGCTTAATTAATGATGAAGTTACTTTAATTATCAAAAACTCTTCGAAATTAAGTACCTAGTTAGACAAGCGCATTTATTTCATAATTTTAATTTTAATAACATGCTGCGGACTTAAATGAAATATTACTAATGATTGACTTCATTGAAATGTTACTTATTGATTGCAAAAATGATGTAGGCACTATTCAAATAAATTCATCTAACAATATACAAAAATGATGGCACAGATTATGTAATATAGGTACTATATTACCAATATAGCAATATGGATCATAATACTTATTCTGACATAATGGTAGTGCAAATCTTGTTTGAATGACAGCTGAAGTATATAAATGATTATTGATATTATCGAGTGATACATTATTATAATAAAAGGCACTTGTACTTACTGATTTCATTTTGTTTGGATGTTTAGATACCAGACTTATGGAAGATGAGTGATAACAGACACCGCGCGGTGCCCAACCACTCTTTATATTTCAAATCACATCATCATTCACGATACATTGGTAGTAGAAGCAACAGCAGTAATATAAGTCGTAATAACTGCCTACTCTTCTCTTCAACAACTTACCCAATTTTTAATCAGACTACAAATCTTCCATTTATATACTCAGTTTGTTAATCTGAATGTTTTGCAGCCGCTAACCATTATTGAGATCGATGCAGGTTTATGTCTTTTTGATTCACCATATATTAATCAGCAGAATTTATTTTTTGTTATAAAATTTAAATAAAATAAATGTCATATAATTTTCGTATATATATATATCAGTTTAATTACGGTAGATCAAGATATTGTCCTTAAGAGATCAAGTGATCGATAAAAATACAGGGAGATTTTATATTCTTCGGATTCACTTAATTATTGACGTATAAATTAATGTAGGTATACTTATGGGACAAAACTGTCCATCACTCTCTCTATATATATATATATACTGTCGTGGTATCTCTCACAAGTCAGTTAAATATTTGTATCTAATAAACCATTATGATATTCAGAATGGTTTCGCATTCCTCATTGCTGTATTGAAGATGTAAAATGTATTATTCGTTATGTTTTAAGAATACCTTGTACTCCGGTGAATTTCATTTCCATAGATAATGCGAATTATAATTAGGTATTCATCTTATAGTTATTTTACTCATAAACTTGTACTCTAATGGCTGATATAGATTTTCTATTTGAAGAAAAATTTCCATGCATTTAGCTAAAGAAATTGATCAATATCATCTTCGAATGTGCTACCTTTAATCGTAAAATTATTGATATTAAGAGAATATTTGCATTTAAAATAAATTCAATTATAAATATGCATGACCATAAATGAACATAGAAAATTATTAGAAACTTGTTCTACGATGCGTCACCTATATAATACACTTTGATAGAAGAGTTTTATAGAGTATACGAACTACAGATTTTCCGACAATAGTTTTTCCTTATTACTGGAAAAAGAATTACTATTCATCAGTTTTTCTTTCTGTTTTTATAATGACTCAGTTTTTGTTAATTTTTAATATCATCATTGGCTATAAGGAGTAGGTAAGTGCAACTAATTCTTATACTACTATTACTTCTATAGCATCACGTCATATCCCACAAGTAGGGTAGCCAGCAGATCAGCCGCATGCAAGCCGTCCTCTTTGTGCCAATAAAAAATTAAGACATTCAGGATAAGTGGCAAACCTCCAAGATGTAAATTGTCCCTAGTGAGGGTGGTATATAGACACCTGGTTTGGAATCTACACCATGAACACCTACAATACTTATACCTTAATACTCTACTTCTTTTTAATTGTAATACCACAAGAATGTGTAAGATTGTGCTTCTCGCTGTTGTTTATAAGTTAATTATTGTTTTATTTTTATTACATTTACAAAAATATACTATCGGTGCGGGCACATCGACCTATGGTTGCCGGCTCCCGGTTGTGTGATGTTGCTCGGTGCTGAATAAGTAGGTACTAGGTTATTGTTGCATATTTGGGTGTCGGCGGTAGTATTTAGATTTTTGCCTAGTCTGTGCGATGTTCCCTGCTCCACAATCTACCTATTTATATTGTACTTGCATTGTATTATTGTTTTCATTTCCAATATTTATGTATATGTATGGGTACCTGTAATTCATTTATTATTCTCAAAGATCAACTAATATTACTTACTCTGTGATTATTCATGAGAAATGATAGGATACAATGCATGTATTTCTGGGTTGATAAAAAAATTGATTTTTTTATCTGTATTTAATTTATTTTAATGTTTTCTTATCAACTCAAATGTTTTTTATTTTATTATTTTGTTGGATTTTTGATAACTTTAATGTTTATTCTCCATTGATAATGTTATAGGTTCTTAGTTGTATGTTTACTTTTTTATATTTTTATATTTATATGTAAATTATATAATTTTTTGTTTAAGGACTATAGCCGTTTACTGTGTAAAAATAAAATAAAATAAAATAAAATAAATGATAAAAAAAAATTTCTGAACCTCAATTGAGTGATGACATTACCCACATGGGTTACGGATTTTCTTATTTGCATATAAAATTAATAAAATGTACGACATACATACGTACTTTTCTGTAAAACTATGTTTATGGTCATTTTGTTCATCGATATATTATTACAAATTACATAAATATAATGTGATCAAGGTCTGCGAGACCATCACATGTGACGATTACAAATACCTATGGGCATCCTACGCTCTTATTCAATACGTGGTTTGTAGATCAAATCGCAACAGGTGAAAATTTTTGTTGATATTCTTAATAAACGTGACGAAATAAATCTTGTTTGGGAAATTTATCACCTGGGTGCATCAATTAATTACTGTTGTTCACAAATTATTGTTTTTTATTTATTGAAGACTGGAGGTGGAATAAAATTTTACAGTATTAGGCTATCAATTACTTGCTAGTCCTTGAATAAATGCAAATTGTAAATAATAAGTAGGTAAATTATTATCTAGCAAACCCAGAAAATATTGCCACACGTGAGTGAGAGCTTACCCGAATATTATTTCTTGTACATTCATGAATATTTTTTCTATTGTACTTGTCGGTGGAACGAAAAATGGATTCTCAAAAATTGCAATTTTTCTCTCCGCAAAAGAATAAGAAAACTTTGAATCTGTAAGTTTCTGTAAAGGGGAGGTATTCGCAAAACTTTGTGTGTAAAGCTTTTAACATCATCAATTCAAAGACAAGTCATGCCATTCATCCCGGATAATTCATATTTAGTTAGGCTGTAGATGATACAGTGGGGAGGGGATGATCCTATAGTGGGGTCAATTTAGGAATGTCGAATGATTAGGTATTGATAAGAAAAAAAACTGTCTTCATCGTCCACTTGGTTCACGATAGCTTGGATCACCCTTTTTCACAGTTCATCTTTCCATGACAAGAACATTTTGTTGTTGATATAGATAATAAAGAAGGGTGACTCCGTAGGCACGAAATTGCTTCTAATGTAGGGGGCATGTCTCCATTCTTGTGATCGCAAGAGGGGCATAAAGAATGAAAGAATATATTACCTAAATTTTATTTTAAAAACAATATTTATAAAATTATTTATTAGATTTATAAGAGATTATTCAAATAATTACGATTATGAACATGAGTTATAACTTTGAAAACACGGCATTGCTTACTTTTCAACTGTTGAGAAATTGCTTCACATGGTACAGCGGTTTGCAAGCACATTTATTATTTTGTAAATTATTTGACCCAAAAACTATTTCTATCGCTAGGCATTCTCATTTCGTTTGTATTTATATACATATTGTTATGTAATTATTTTTCTCGGTCAGCTGATGTGCAATATTGAAAGCTGTAAGGTAAGTTATTTCTACTTCATTTGGTCTTAATAATAATATTTTGAAGTCATCTTCATATTTAACACAATGTACTTGGCAATTTAATTTTATAATGTTTTGATTATATTTCTATTTAACTGTCACTCATACCAACCTATTCACGTCTTTTGAGATTGTATACAGGTACACCCCTTTCTTGTCATTATTGGTACGTTTTATATAATCATAAATAATTTATATAACTTCGTAGAAATATAAAATATGATCAATAACGAAAAAAAAAGATTATATTTTTTGTATACTCAATTGTTACCTATTATTAACGCCGTCTTCACGGAAGACCATCAAAATGATGGAGAAATACTTGAGATTCCACATCACATCGGAAGTATTTCTATAAATACAGACACTGGGATTTACATATACATCTTCTTCTTAAAGTGCCATGTCAGGTGCCCCCGACGTCGGTTATCACCCTGGCGTAGGTTTCTCCGTCCTGTGCTAGCCGGAACAGCTCTTCCACCCTCTGGATTCCGGTCCACATTCTGACTTTTCTTAGCCAGGACATTTGTCACCTTCGCACATCACGACTACCCTCAATTTTTCCCTTCAAAATGATTAATACATGAGAAGGACAAAAGTGATAAAGGTTTAACGGTATAGATTATAAAATAAATATAATATTAGTGTCTTGAATGTATTTTTCGCCACATGTGTATTAATTTATTGTAATATTTCATAATTATTAGGAGACTTAAATGCTCATTATAATTTATCGCTATAATAATAAAGAACACCTAATTAAGTAACACAATTATATGGCATCATTGTCAACTAAATTGTTCTCTAACATGTGAATAACCACATCTATTGTAATAATGAACGAAAAAACATTGAATGATGACGAATAATATAAGTTGATTCAATACTTCGATGTTGGCTAAAAAGTTTGTAGAGAAACGATTATTTGAACACCATAAACAAGTTTATTCTAATCTGCATCAATCAGTCTGTTAGATGTTCACAAGAAGACTTGTATTGAAGAATAAAAATATATTGTCGTTTTTCGGCAGATGGCACTGCTCAAATTTTTAGTGTCTGCAAGTTCTTTATAATGTTAAGTTATCAATGAAATTATAAGTAGGTAATCGAAAATCAAGCAACGATATGTCGAAAATAATGTGAAAATCATAAGTATGCATTGAATATGCCGGCATTGCAGAAGATTGCTTCGATTGTTGGAGAGTGAGATAATATAGATATTCCGGGTTAGTTGGAAGACATCGCATTTTAGCGATAAACTCGCCCTCTGTACATTGAATTTATAATTGTTATTTTTATGCCACTATTTCACTATGTAATATTGTAACCAATGTACAGTAAAGAATAAAATAAATAATAAATAAATAATACATTATTGAGTCTAAGTAAAATTAAAAAAAAAACGAAATAAAAAAAAGATTGTATCGAGCGGTACCACGATGGTAGCATTTTGCACTAAAAGAAATTAAACTTCACAGCTATGATTTTTTTCTTTTTAGATTAATATCGGAGTATTAGGAATATAATAGGAAGGGGAGCCAGCATTGGAATAAAAGTACTCTCAAAGGATTCAGCTTATTTCTGTCGTGTATTCTCAAGAAAAACGTTAAAGAAAAAAAAGTAATGTGATCATTTTGGTTAAAGTATATTTATAAATAAATACCTAAATAAAAAAAAATAACAAATACAATTATTTTTACAGAAAATTTTGTTCCAACATTTTTTATTGTTCAAAATATTGACATACTTATTTGACCTAATGAGAATGAAAACACCAATATTTTATTCTTACATAAATAATTAATTAAAATAAATTTACTGTTATGCGCTATCTAACTATTACATTAATAATATAAAACCAGCTTTCCATATGTACAGTCCATGGCGATTTTGTGGGTATACTATAGTTATGATAATCAGACACGGAGTATTTTTTTTTTTTTAACTTGAAAAAAGGTTGATATGAATTTGCAATAATTATACCCCTTAGACCTTTGTAATAAGCAATAAACACTATGCAGTGAAGATGAACAAATCAGCAGTGGGAATATCCAAGCCCCAGTAGGCCTAGTCAAAACACATTTAAGCGTTACGTTTTCGTTTCGTTTTCGTTCAAACAAGACGAAGTTGCGAGAACGCGTCAATTTTCGGAGCTACTCGTGTATTTAAGCTCCGAAAATTGACGCGTTCTCGCAACGTCGTCCGCGTTTGAACGAAAACGAAACGAAAACGTAACCCTTAAATGTGTTTTGACTAGGCCTACAGATATCTTGATTGAAACCTCATGTATTCATAAAATAGAAGAAATTTTTAATTTTCGTGATTAATTTACTTAATTTACTATTTATTCTGATATCTTTCTTATATTTTATATATGTATGTATTTTCTTGTATGTATATGTGTGTGTATGTGTGTGTGTATGCATGTATGTATGTATGTGTATGTATGTATGTGTGTATGTATGTATATGTATATGTGTATATACATGTATATGTATGTATGTATGTGTGTGTGTATGTGTATATGTGTGTGTATGTATATATATGTGTATTTTATTTTTAATTTGAGTATTTATTCTTTTTTGTAGTTTTTATTCTTTTTTCGAATGGTTGACTGGAAGATGTTGCTCTGCAACAAGTCCGCCATTTGACAGAGCACTGTTTTCTATTTATTATGTGTTTCTTGTACAAAATTTGTATTATGTTCTGTCAATAAAGCTTTATTATTATTATTATTATTATTATTATTATTATTATTAATTTTCACATAACTGATTAAAATAAACAATATTTATTTTGAAATTGAAATGAGCACAAATCATCACATATAAAGATTAGAAGTTATCCTAGGTTTACATTTGAATGTGCCTATGAATTGTAGGCCCGGGCGTCCCTCTTTCACAATACACCGTTCCTATGACAACGATATCAGAGCGCAAGGAATGTCGTGGGAAGAGGTGACGCAATTGGCACAGAGACGCTCTGAATGGAGGAGGCTGGTTTCTGCCCTGTGCTCCCGAGAGGAGCGTTGAGGGCGATGATGATGATGAATTGTAAATAGGGTTTTCATTAATTGGTTTTGTTGAAGTGGAATCTGTTCCATAGTTGAATAAATAAATAAATAAATAAATATGGAGGGATAGAAGCATACATACATTAGGCAGTGCCAGGGAGTCCCACATGCTCGCAATAACTCAAAACACCAGCTGTAATTCCTGTTAACATGTTGGGCCGTTCTAAAGGATTATACGAATTTATTTTCTTAGCTGCTGAAGTATTATGATTGTCTTTATAAATTCTAAATACATGTATATTTTTTGATTTGGTACTCTGATATGATACTCTGCTGCCAGCAAGAACGTTGAAGGGCGAATTATTATAAACCTAATATATCGTTGATTTTATTTATTCATTTATTACTTACTGACTTTTTACTGTACATGATCACTATTTATACAACTTTATAGAAAAATGCATTTAAATTAAATAAAATCGAAAATAAGAAGAGGGCGAGTTTATCACAAAGGTGGATCTCTTCCAACTAGTCCATAGATTTTACTCTTTGAGTCTATACTAATTGCGCATCTTATGGAACGCCTCTGAAATGAAGAAATTGAACTAATTGATATTTTGAGACGTGACTCTGATCATACTACAGTATAGGTACATGTCACAACCGTCAGACGGTTGAAATAACCAGTTAATTGAATGGGTAGACTGTGATTCAGCGATACGGCTAGCCACAGTAATGTATTCATAATAATCATAAGATACGAACTACATAGTATTGTTAATGAATTCTAATCAGATATATATTCGTAAGATTTCAGTTCGTATCTGGGAACCAACAGCGGAGAAAGAGAAGATGAAGATCGCGCGGAGGGTTCTACAAAATCTTACTTCGGTATACCCTACCTTTAATTGAATGCCGGAATTTAACGTATCGCCTAGTCATTTAGTTAACTAGCTAATCAAACTGTCGGGCGGCCACGTGTACATATATCGCATTATTATTTTCACGTATCTATATAACTTACAATTTATTAATGATATTATTTGATGTTTTTAAGGGCCTGATATTCTTTTTATAATTGGCCTATATCCTTTCTTATCTGCTTTGAAATACATTTGATATCTTGATCCGTCTTGTGCAACCCACGATACACTGCCATTGATCGCCAGGGCACTGCTAGAGTCACTTGTTCCTTGCTCTTGTCTGGATGTGCCGTCACTGGTGTCAAAACTGTAAAACAGTAAAAACAATATAAATGGTCTAATTAAAACAGGAATTTGACCGAATTTTACAAATCCACACTACGTGAGTAGTAAAATATTTATGAGAGTTTTAGAACTAATAAACTATAACATCTTAAACTCGTGTTATAGCATTGAGAGGATCTCTTGTATATTCATTATAATGTAGTGATTTCACTGGCAACTTCACTTTTAGGAGATTCTGTAATGTTTCTTTTTCAACTAGCATATTAACCATTATAAAAAGTTACTTATTTCTATACACAAATAAGCAAACTAATGTGAGTTATTTTTTATGGTAAAAAATATAATCAAAAACTTAGCAGATCGCCTAATATATTTTAAGAATTTTCAATGATTAGTACTTTTCAAATTAATTTCAGAGATTCTTCATGTTTTATCCTGTCGATTTTTTTAAAAGATTATTTTAAAGACAGTGTGTAACCAAGTAAAACGTTTATCTATTCTGTTTATTCAATTCTTGTTAAGGCCATCCACTCGTTTGCGAGTGAATTAGTATTGCCTAATGAATTTCTAACCTTCCTTCGGTTATTCAACTTAATGTACCTACATATATTTATCTATAGAACGTTTTGTATGTTACTGTATCTTATATTCAATAAAAAAACTTTATGCCAAACACGAATTCGGTGACATTTCAGTGAAGACATTAGATACATTTATTATACATAATTTTGTCTTATCACTGTATCAGCATTATTTTTAAACACAGTCAAGGTGACCATCCCTGTCGAAAACACAAGCAATCACTTATAAACTAACCAAACACGCTCTGAATTAAATGTTATATTGTTAATAAATTTTATAATAAATATTTGAGTCCGTTCGTATGGACAGATATCCGTTATGTATAGGTAGATTTAGCAGACAACAACCAGAAATTTTAATGTCGTATGAAAAACTTGCATACATTAAGCATGTTCCTGCACAAGATTAAGCAAAAATATTACTTATGTACTGAAAACATTCCAATTTTTTTCCAAATCAGTGTAAATATATAAGTTCGAAAATTTGCTAAGTTGAATCTGTTTTTTCAAGATATCAATGGTTACCCTGGGAAGGCAATGCTAGGTTTCAAGCAAATAGATTCCTTTTTGTTAGTTCACAAAAAAATAAAAGTTTTTCCATTAATGTTCTTATATAATATTAATTAATTTTATCCACTGCGTCGGTGTTTAGGTAGTAGAATCCCATAAAGAAATTAAAAGACAAATGTTTTCTTCTACTATATATGTATCATATTATTTTATTTATAAAGAAATTATTACTTTGAATCCAGTCATCAACAACAAAATATTTTGGGTTTTGATTCGCTATAAACTCGAGTGACTCAAGTTTTGTAGCGCTTTTGTAAAGTTTTGTCAAAGTTACTGAACTATTTATTACTAGAGCACTGACCAGCCATGATCTAATCCTTAGTATAACCTAAAAAAACATTAAATTTGCGATTCGTACATTTAAAAGATTTGGAGCAAGTTAACAATGTGTGTTACTTATTTATTGTCGATTGTTAAGTGTTAAAATATTCATACATTTAAGCTAACGACACCGACGCTTCGTATAATGACATTGATATTAATATGTCAAAACTATGTCAAAGACATAAAATGAAAATGATGAGTTATTTAAGTTTTGCTACAGATCACTCTACATCTACTGTTAAAAGTAATTTGAATTTGGTTTGAAGTTTTAAATATTTTGAGAGAGACCCAAGAATACCTGGATGACACAATGCAATAAAATCCTGCGGAGAAATAGCATGGATGAAAATGATATAAGAAACAGAGGAATGTATAACCTCACAACGAGAAGAGCCGACTCCAACAGCCTTCAGCGGCAATAAGTTGGGACAGAGCCAGGAAGAAGAAGAAGAGAGCACAAAAGTATAATAATAAAAATATTTACCCGAATTTGTAATCGTTGGAAGGACCTCTAATAAATTCATAATTTGTCACAATTGCATTCTTCGAATCGTCACTTGTACTAGCTTGTTCTACCGCTGCAGAAGCAAGCACCACCAAAACCTGGAAAAACAATCAATCCATTATAGAGTCACTCATAAGATAAACTTAAGAAAGAATTTCAATATACTTATAATATTATTAAAATGGGCACAATTTCCAAAATCTCTGGCCGATCACTTTAATTTCTAAACTATTTTTGTACTGTTTTTTACTGATATTTGTAACTGAATTTGTAGCAACTCATCGTACTAAAATTGCTTTGATATTTTGTTTCAATATTTTTTTTATCACATTGTCTGAGTAAAATATGATATCTGTATAGGAATGACTTCAATAAATAAATTAATAAGTTGTTATAATGAATTTCCACCAAGAACCGACGGCCGATAATTTGAATTTTTCTCTTCTAAATAATCACTTAATTGGTTATTTGTAGTTATTTTCATTTACCGTAATTATAATCACCGCGATTGCCACACACTTCATATTGCCGTGTGATTGTTTTACGAGTACGTTGACAATAAAACAATGATGATTTTATTATTTTTATACCGAGGTCTTGTTAGTACGCGTAATGTTTGCACAGGACTGAGATGTATTACATATTAATCTTCATTTTTAAATACCTTATAAATGCTATACCATATAAATATGTGGATTCATTTATTATTTTTATGTCTTCCCATGTCTTATTTCGTATTGTGTTACCATTATATTATTATTATTATTGTTTTTTTAATAATTATCCGAAATCGCCTGTCAATCTAAAAATTAACGCATTATTAATTCAAAATAAATCAGGGTCATCTTTTTTAGTCATAAAAAGAATAACGTTTTAAATGCAACTATTCTGGCAACCCCAATCGCGGGAAAAGTCGTAATGGTATGAATTAATGGAGTAAATTCCCCTTTCACGGCACAAGCTTTTAGCTTAGTGTGAAAGGTGTATAAGGTTGTATTTGGGTTTATAACCAAAACCCAGATATATCTTTTATACGAAAAAAAAAAAATATGTAATCAATTTATCTTTTCCATCATGACATCTGCTAAAAGTAGGGTAACCAGCGGACGAACTCAATGTAATAAACAGGCAAGTCGTTAGTTTTTTTAAGTCTGTGGTTTTCCTGAAAATAATGTTTTATGTATTTTTAGAATTCCCTTAATATTAATTGGTTAATGACTTAGTTTAAACATAACAAATTCATACCGTCATGGCATTTTTCATAATTGGAATAACCAGTGGACCAACTGCACGCAACAACAATACAATTTATGTTATCTAGAGTGGTTTAAAATATGATTAAAAATACAAGTTGTTCTTTTAGTGCTAGTAAAAGTTGAGATCTAAAAGAAGTTGAAAACATAATTAAAACCTAAAGAAAAATTAAATATTCATGTTAAAAAAAACAACATACAGACTTTGTAATTTATTTCAAAATATCTTTAGAGCAATTCTTAGATTACCATAAAATATGACTCAAAATTTAAGGTTTAAATTTGATTCATTTGTAAATTTTGTCTTTTTTATAACTGACAGGCAAGTTTGGATACACATTGTATATTTTGCATCTTTTATTGTATACATAGTCAAGATATAATTCGAAAGATTAATTGTAATGAATAATATGAAGCCCGACAGCTTTGGGTATTTTCATAAATATTACGTGTAACAAACATAAAAAGAAATAATATCGATTTTATTTTTTCAATAAACTTATAAGTGGTCATATGGAAAATGTTTATGCAACATTGGTATTTTCTCAATATTTCTCAGAAAGTGTCTATTGATGAGAATTGATATGAAAATTAAAACTAGGTAAAACTTGGGTCTTTGGTGAATGTTGATGTTTATTTCAGATGTGTTGTAATATGTGGAGTATCATAAAACAGGGTATATAATGAAGACAGTATTATAATTGCAATAAAATGTATGAATACAAATATTGTAGTTCAATATAAAGAATAGTAGGTATATACATATAAGATTTGTAAAGACTTTTACTTTTCGCAATTTCAATCGAAATCTCAACGGTGGATATCAGAATTTGATGATGTATGAATCCATAATCTAATTTTAATTTATAGGTAGGTGATACGGTCACGATTTGATATCTTATTCTTTTCCTTGGGCAATTATTAATGCCACATGGTGGTGGGGTCTGCCTTTCTTATTTTGTTTAGCCACTTGGTTCTGTCGAGCGCATCCTTATGGTAAATATTGCAGTTCTGCATGTCCTGTCTAACTACTTCACGCCATCTGCGCTTTGGCCTTCCTCTTGGTCTCTTGCCGGTAACCTCGATACATTGAGCTTTATTGCCTACATACTCAGGTGGTCTCCTGGTCACATGGCCATACCATCGCAATCTGCTCTCTTGTATTTTATCTGAGATATTCCGACCACCTAGACTCTATGTTCTATGGAAACGTTAAGTCAGATTTTTATTGAACCAATAATTGCGTTCATAATATAAATCGAAAATACTCATGCTGCAAAAATTAAGATGAGGTAATTTTAAATAAATGAATCCATTAGTTATAATTTTTTTTTGTCAGATGTGAATCGAAGAGTGACTAATGTTTTATTGTAAAAAACATCATTATACTTGGCATTTAATTAATATGGTTAGTTATAAATATTTTTTAATGATGTTTGTTGTTTTTACGCGCACGGTTTTCAACCGTATAATTGATGCAAAAAATGTATAATTTACATGGATACAGATTAGGTAACTACAGCCTACGGCCTATCTAGTTTTTCAATGCGTTTTAAACAGGTTTTAAAATGTAAGAAATGTTACAAAATCGGCTCATTTTCAAAGTCATCTAGTTTCCCCATTTTCTCGTCATAATAATAAATCTATTTAATCATCATTATAATTATCATCACTTTCAAATTCAAGTTTAAAATTTCTGTCATTGATGTCTTCTTTAGTATAGTAATTATTTAAATACGTATAATAAGTTGTATGTTTTATACCTATAAAATAATCGAAATGATTAAACAGCAGTTCTTTAATATTTTGATAACAAGTTTTAGTGAACGATTAATGGTTTGACATTCAAAATAATAAAATTACATAATATTAATTAATTCACATTTCGTCGTTCCACGAGTAAAGCTTCTTAAACGCATTATTTAATATTTTAAGTTTTGATTTTGAAATTAAGAACGGGTTAATGTATAAGTAAATTAATTGTTAAGTCAATAAGGTACTTATTCTATACCGAACAATAAAATGGTTCATATAGTTTCTTTCTTTTGTAAACATTGATATAACACAAACAACATATTTGATCAATGTTTGTAAAATAGAGTTTCATATTTTTTCATTCGCTTCGATAGATTATTTTTTGAATATAAGATGGTAACTTAAGGCTTAGCTATCCTCTATCCTCCTATTAGCTATACCTTTTCTAGTTAATTTCAATGTGTTTCAAAGATCAAAATACGTATAACTGTCATGCAATGTTAGTAAAAAAAATATATAATATAGATCAATCTTTTATCTCGAGTTTAAGTTGTCGACTTCAATAAAAAATGGTACCAGTTTTCCAGAAAAAAAATCCTAAAAAAATCAAAATTAAAACTTGTACGAATCGCATCTCAAGTTCCCTTTATTGCACGTTTTTTTTTATTTTTTTGACTTATGGCATATATAAAAATCTACATTCTAAGTTGTTGACTTTCTTTAATATGCGTTATTTTTTTAATAAATTTCTAAAAACGTAAAATTGCACAAAAAGTATTTTCCGCCTATCGAAATTTCCATACAAATTTAATACTTTCTGCCCTGCCCATAGGGTGTGTCTAAAAATGTTAGTATCGAGTGAAGTGTTGGTGAGGGTGGACGTATCGCTTTTTTCGTGGCTATATTTGTGAGTTATTATTATCAGTGTTTCAAATAATCGAGTAAGATTACAGTCAGCCGTTTTGTAATAGGTAAGTGTCTAAATATTTTTTTGTCTCCATTAACTTTTACACTGATTCTTGTTAAATGACATTTTTTTCTATCAAGATTCATTTATTTCGCGATGGAATTATGATAATTACAATTTTTTGTGTTCATTTACTACGCATAATATTTTCAAATTATTTTGATTACCTACAATATTATTTTGATTACCTCCGTATTACGAGATTAAATTCAATAAAAAAATCTTAATTCAAAAAATATAATATTTTTAAATTTGACGCGATGTATTTGAAATACTTAACGTTTTTTTTTTTTACAGATTTTATAAAGATTCAGTATGGGAAATTCGAAAAAATATTCCGGAAGACGAAGTACTATAAGGAGAAATCAAGGGAAACATATGCAATATATGCATCTACAAAAAAAATTGTAAGTAGCTACTTTTTTCAATTTTTACCAAGGGTCTATGATTTGTGCTTATGGCTTTACTAGCCTGATCTATCTGTAGATACTATCATTTTTTTTTTCTCTGGTAACAGGTAGGTACATTCAGTCAATATATTTTTTATTCAAGAATGTTTTGGGATAGATATTATTTCCAACTGTGTGTAATTATAAACAAGCAGGTTATCCGCCTTTTGTTTTGTGAATATCTGCCTTTTACAAAACGATCAAAAACCTACATAAAATAGGTTTATAATAGGTTAATAGTGGGAGAACAATTTATTAAAAGTACTTCTATACCATCATTGCATATCCCATAATTGGGAAGCCATTGGAGTAAATGTATGTAAAAAACATGCTGATGGTCCTCTCCGTAGCAACAAAAAATAAGACATTCAGGATGGGTGGCATGCCTCAGCACTGAATTGTAGGTGTAGGTTATAAGTGAGCTTTTACGAACACCCGTCTGTTACATGGTACTGTTCTTAGTATATTAGTAGGTAGGTATGTAATAATAAAATAATTAATTTTAGGCTTGCAGTTGATTCTTAGAATTGTGTGGGATATTTTCTATTAGCACGCCGAAATAACAATAAATAGCGGCTAGTGCAATCGATTGCTGTCTATAGAATTTTTACTACTAAAATTGATGAGTAATACTATAAATATTGAATGCCTACTCTCAATAAAACGTCGTTATATATTTAAAATGATGTATGTGCTTTTTTTTATTTAGGCATACTCTTACAAAACTGTTCATTAGTGCATGGCAATAAAAAGTTCAGTTGTTGTATGAACTTTTCATTGCTATGTAATATTATGATCATGTTATAAGTAAACGGCGCTTTACAAATTGTCCATATATATATATTGCATTATTATGATTTGTTATCATTCTGACGACAATTTTTAATTGATACTAGGTATGTAATTTTAAAATGAACGTGGATGTTGATCCTAAATAATGTAAAGCGCCCTTGAAGTGATATAATCACAGTACGGCGTTGTATAAATT
This sequence comes from Athripsodes cinereus, assembly GCA_947579605.1. Taxonomy (NCBI): domain Eukaryota; kingdom Metazoa; phylum Arthropoda; class Insecta; order Trichoptera; family Leptoceridae; genus Athripsodes; species Athripsodes cinereus. The sequence goes on along the minus strand of OX388306.1, from coordinate 10,850,308 downwards.
GTCATAATATTCAGAAAGACGAAGCAATATAAGAAGAAATCAAGGGAAACATATGATTCTACAAATATATATATATATTGATCGATAATCCCCGATTAATTATTCTTAAAATATTAAATATTATTATTTGATAATAAGAATCACATTAACATACAGTCAAAATAAGCAGTTTATTATAGAAATGTCAAAATATTTGTAAATATTCACATACGTCATTTTAAATATGCAACGACGTTAATCTGTTTAGAAATCATAATCACTTACTACTGAGAACATAAACAATAGTACCTATGTCCACATAGCTGTGTTACTACTTGAATGATTTACCTGTAATACAATACATGAATGCGAAAAGGTTATCTGTAATTTTACTTACCTATTTACCTAGTATATACCTGATACATTTCTTCAACAAAACAACTTCTTTAGTGAACTATGTACATCACTCGAAATCAACGACCTCTATTGCAGATTCGAAAATCAATGGAAAAATTAGTACCTTCTTTACTATACCCTCGCACCGTATCCCGAAAAGGATAGGCAGAGGATGGAACGCCACACCGCTCTACTCTTACAAACTTCTTTCGCTTCTTCCACATACATACAATTTCTCATACATGCACGTCAATTTCTTTGACTCAACACGCGGCCATCCTTGAGATTTTGATACACGTGATCAAGTCACGAAGTTCTCGGATATCCGCGTTTTTTCGCACCTCAGATAGATTCATCTTCTTCATTACCTTTTCATCATACATTCGCTTTATTGATACTCGTAGATATCATTTCAATTTCACAAACAAAAATCTTACAAAAATTTTATTATTTCTATTAGAAGTATATACTTGTTTTGAGTAGTAGACCGCTAAACTGATTCAAAATGTGATATATCTTGGAATATTAGAATTTCGAGTTGATGGAACTGGAGCATTGAAATACCTAAATTTAAGGAATCATTTGAAGTGTGTTCTGAATAGTAGATATTTATATAGCACATAATTGTATTTTCAGGACCATCAACGGGGATGGAGTCTGCAATATTAGTGGAAGGATTTCAGAAAAGTATCGAAATGCACAAACTTATTTATGGGAAAATAATATCAGACGGAGATTCTAACACCTACGCAAAACTTTTGCAAATTAGACCATACAAGAACATGACTATCGAAAAAATTGAGTGTAGAAATCATTCTCCTATTTGTTTACTTATAATTTTTTTTCTGTAACGTACCTACTTATTGACATAGACAATAAAACTCACTGTATAAAAATGAAATATTATGTTTTCTTTGTATGCCCAATAACAGTCATTCACTGACATCCATAATATGCGCAATATTAGCATATACCTACCTGCTTTCATTGATTCATTCAATTTTATTTATTTACTATAATACATTTAGGTAACTCATTATTTTGTAAACTATTGTGTACAGGTTCTACTTAGTGTTTCATTTATACATTGATGCATTTATGTATCAATCTAGGTACAGTAATTTTATATAAATACTACTATGGATATAATACCTACTTGGAAATGTGGAACGAATGAATAAGGAAAGGATGAAAAAGAGGATATATTATGTACTTGTCTGTACATATATATGTAACACCCAGACCCAAAACACTTTGAAAAAGGTCATTCTTCATTCTGCTCTGGGCGGGAATTGAACCCGGTACCTCGTGACTCAAAGGCAAGAGTGTTACCTCCGCTTCACGCCGGCCGCTATTTTTCTCAGCCTATCCCACATGGGACACGGCGTGAGGGTATAATATAGTTTCTCCTATTTTTACTAAACCATCACAGTCTATCCCACAAGTGGGATAGTATAATGATATACATATTTATATAACCCGTGGAATCTCCGGTAGAGAATAAATCTGTCAATCTTCTATCCATTAATTTTCAGGCTTGTTATGCGTCTTTCAGCTACTGAAATACGCATAACTTTCATGCAATGTTCATGAAAAAAAAACATAATATAGATCGATTTTTTATCTAGACACCTACTTCTAGACATTTTTTAAAAATATTGCCAGTTTTTTAGAAAAAAAAAACAGAAAATAAGCTTAGTTATCACTTGTATGCCCAATAACAGTCATTCACTGACATCCATAATATGCGCAATATTAGCATATACCTACCTGCTTTCATTGATTCATTCAATTTTATTTATTTACTATAATACATTTAGGTAACTCATTATTTTGTAAACTATTGTGTACAGGTTCTACTTAGTGTTTCATTTATACATTGATGCATTTATGTATCAATCTAGGTACAGTAATTTTATATAAATACTACTATGGATATAATACCTACTTGGAAATGTGGAACGAATGAATAAGGAAAGGATGAAAAAGAGGATATATTATGTACTTGTCTGTACATATATTATGTAACACCCAGACCCAAAACACTTTGAAAAAGGTCATTCTTCATTCTGCTCTGGGCGGGAATTGAACCCGGTACCTCGTGACTCAAAGGCAAGAGTGTTACCTCCGCTTCACGCCGGCCGCTATTTTTTCTCAGCCTATCCCACATGGGACACGGCGTGTATATTATTATCTACATAATTATTATGAATAGGTAATACACAAAAATAAAGAAGAGCTCTAATGGGTTATTAACAAATGCTCGACATAAAGACTGCAAAATAAAGATTGCCCTAAAAGCAGGTATAAAAAATCTTAACGTTTTCAAAATAAATATTGCTCTTCAAGTTATTACATACTGCCTGTATAAGGGTATACCCGGCTTACTACGGGAAATGAATACCAAATTGGCGAATAAACACTTAACGGTAGTTTTAGTATTTTGTCTCTAAAACCAGCAACACTTTTATGGAAATATTATCATGATTACGTTTATAACAATGTTGTTTACCATTTATTACTACATAATATTCTAATAATATACCCTTATATATTGGTCCGTAAAAAAATATGTACCTATAACGTTTTTAGCCTAAAAAATACCCAGCAGATAAAACTAAACATTATTTTTCCTCAGTCTTATCATATTATTTTTTCTATTGAGGACATACAAACATACATCCATAATGACATAAACTAACAGACTAAAATATTTATTCAGTGATTTTTCACTTTACAAAATAATATTATCTACTATGTAGAAGATACTACCACCACTATGCTCTACCATCATTATAGGTAGGTACCTACTTCATCTCTCACAATAGCCAGCAGTCATAAAATAGAAGAACAATTATTTTTTTATATCTGCGAGCAGATTAGGGCAAATATTTCACACGTTATGATTTATAGCCCTAAACAATGCAACTACTACAAGTGGGGTAACTAGCGTAGAACGTAGCGTAACTTCTACCGGTAACACGTAATAAACAACCAAGTTGTTCTCTGCGTGCTTATAAAAGTTAGATTTGAATAGGTAAACTATTCATTTCAGGGAAACTAAACCCGATCACAAAACGTTTCTTACTTACCTACTAAAGGAACTACTACTACACCAGTAGCCAGTAGATTAATTGCATGTATAAACATGCAGGTTGTCTTCTCCGTAACAGTAAAAATAAGACATTTAGAATACACCGAGGAGTACCCAGTAATGAATAGATCTCCCACTCTTTTCTGTAAGTTACGAGTGTCGTGTAAAAGACAGATGTTCGGAAAATGAAATAATTGCTTTTTCCAGAACACTCGATAACTTACAGAAAACAGAAATATTCTTTTACTGGAAACTCCACGGAATACTATTTAAGTATTTCTAGTAATAAAAAATACCTTGTTCAAAATTGATTGTTATTTCCCGCTCCATTGTACCAATGTAAGCAAACGAAATGTGGTCATGGTTGAAGAGGGACGAAAGTGGAATAAATGCTATGGAGATGAGATCGTTGAGGAGAATGGTTGGTAAAACGTTGCGTGATAGAATGAGGATATTAGAAGAATGAGTGGATGCAAGAGGAGTATTGTGGATAGAATGCGTGTAAATAAACTGAGATGGTTTGGTCATGTGGAACGAATGGAAGAGGAAAGAATGACAAAGAGTATATACTTGTCTGAAAGAAGGGGTGTGAAGAATCACGGATGTCCGAGAACTACATGGCTTGACCATGAAGATCAAATTCTCAAGGACGGTCGTGTATTGAATGAGAGAAATCGACGTGCGTGCATGAGAAATTGTATGAATGTAGAAGAAAGAAGTATATAAGGACAGATCTATATGGCGTTCCGTTCTCTCTGCCTACCCCACTTGGAATGCGGCGTGAGAGAATAGATAGAAATTGTACCAACATTAAATTCTATTTTGGTTTTTTATTATCATTCATTATTGTTCGAAAAGTTTCCCAATCGAACAAATGAGTGATGAAAAGATGCTAAAAAAGGATATTCTGCTTACCCTACTTGGGATGCGGCGTATAGTTTCTCCTATTTTTACTAAACCATCACAGTCTATCCCACAAGTGGGATAGTATAATGATATACATATTTATATAACCCGTGGAATCTCCGGTAGAGAATAAATCTGTCAATCTTCTATCCATTAATTTTCAGGCTTGTTATGCGTCTTTCAGCTACTGAAATACGCATAACTTTCATGCAATGTTCATGAAAAAAAAAACATAATATAGATCGATTTTTTATCTAGACACCTACTTCTAGACATTTTTAAAAATATTGCCAGTTTTTTAGAAAAAAAAAAACAGAAAATAAGCTTAGTTATCACTTGTAACGATCAAATCTCAAGTTCTCTTTATTTATGTATTAGCTTAGTCGAGCGTTCCATCCTTTCTGCACAGGACTTGAGGTGAGGGGTTAGACAGATATTTTATCTTATCTATCTATACCCTCACGCCGTGTCTCAGGAGGGGTAGGCAGAGAGAACGGAACGCCATATAGATCTATCCTTACAAACTTCTTTCGCTTCCTCCTCATTCTCATACATGTTCGCCGATTTCTCTTACTCAACACGCGGCCGTCCTTTAGGATTTGATCCACGTGGTTCTTGGCCGTCCGCGCCTCCTCACACCTCATCTTGGCATCTTGGTTCTCTGCCAAGATATTTTATACCCACTTTTTTCTGTAATTTTTTAGTCGAGCACGTTTTTATGTTTCTTTTTATGTACTCATTATTTTATAAAGTATTGTGTATAGGTACTTAGTGTTACATTTATGCATTTATGTATCAACCTAGGTACAATAAGTATACACAATAATATCAACTTGGACATGTGCAACGAATGATTTAGGAAATGATGACAAAGAGGATATACTTGTCTAACAGAAGGCATCCCGGGAGGTCTCGGGTTCGATTCCCGGCCAGGGCAAAATGAAGAATGATCTTTTTTCAAATTGTCCTGGGTCTGGGTGTTACATGTGTATGTGTTCAGTGCATTGTATATATGTGTATCGTCGTGTTAGTACCCAAAATACAAGATTCTTATCCTAGTTTGGGACTAGCTCGGTTTCTGTGAATTGTCTATACGAGTTGTGTTATAAAAAAAATGCACTAAGCACATTGAGTTGTATAACTGATATTTTTATGATACTGTTTTATTCTGTAATATTGTAACCAAGTAATTTTTGTAATATTGAAGAATAAAAATAAGATTAATAAAAATGTAACACCCAGAACACTTTGAAAAAGGTAATTCTTCATTTTGCTCTGGCCGGGAATCGAACAAGGGACCTCGTGACTCAAAGGCAAGAGCATTATCTCCGTGCCACGCCAGCCGCCAGAGAGATTATAATGTTGGTGTCTTTATACAGTATTTTGAAGTACAGCCATTCGATAATAGCATTGTTGTATATATCTATTGTTATTACCTGCTGACTCGGTTGTAAATAGTGCGGTATGTGAAGAGTGTGGTATGGTGCAAGCGAGATAGAAGCAAATGTATTCATAATAATCATAATATACGAACTACGTAGTATTCTTACTGAATTCTTATAAGAAATTAATTCGAAAGATTTTAATTCGTATCTAGGAAACAACAGCGGGGAAAGGGAAGATGCAGATCGCGCGGAGGGAGAAATCTACCGTAGAACGCATTTTCGAAATCTTACGGCGCTACACCCTACCCTTAATTAACACCATAAACAATACGATATACTTAACTGTCACCATTTGAATGTGTTCATATGTAATGTGTCGTTAGTCCAGTAGAATGTTGTTAAATATAATTAAGTAGTTTTTATTATTTATTCTATGAGTTCATGTTTGTATAATAATTATTTTTATTAAAATTAAGTATTATGTAAAGAAGTACGGTATTTAATCACTGTAGTAATTTTTAATATAAGCTTTTACCACGGCTTCACTTCGAAAATTGTAAAAGCCAGGTAAAATGTGGTAAATATTATTTAAAAATCGGTTGCACTTTGATGCAAGTTTTAGGCAGTTATATTGGATTTAGATTAAATAGTATGGTTGATATTATTCTAACATAACAGCCCAGTTTTCACGATAAGCAGTTTATTACTATAACTTATATGGAATACGTTTTGTGCGTTAAGATTAATATATTTAAAAACGAGGGTGCGATTTCCTTAATTTGTCTTATTCTCCCGTTTTTGGAGCACTGATATATGTTTTTGTTTTTGCCAATGGCCTACTGTATGTTTATGTTTTAGAATTGTTATGGTAAGTGAATTTGATGAACTCTTTTAATTTTTTTTATTCTTTTAATGGATATACCTACTTATAAACATACCGATATACTTATAATATCTGCAAACTTCATTGGTCAAATATTTATGTAATGTACTAGTTTGCAATAAATATGTGCCATATTATAACTGTATGTTTTGTTCGGTTAATAAATAAAATAAAATAAATAAAAATAAATAAGTACCTATATTTGAAATATTAATAAAACTTGTACAGTACACATAAACTGTAGTTCTTTCAAAAAGACCATGTATAGTTTTATTATTCTAAAGCATTCTTAAATTATGGAATTTTCAATAGAAAACATAACATATTTCTTTTTCGTTGCCAAACAATTCTGTCCATGTGGATGGACGAACCAAAATACTTTATTAGCATTTCGAAGTTTTGTTTTCTTTTTTATTGAGATATCTCAAGTGAATCTTTTCATGTTCGACATGATTTAGCGCTATTCATTATTGATTTACCATGATTCTATGAAATGTTTGAGTAGTAGGTAAAATGAAGATAAAAGATTTGTGTGTTAAAAAAAAAACAAATAAACTAGATATAATAAATGTATTTAATTAATTTAGTTACTTAAAATTATTTTAATGCGGCATAAAATTAGGGATATTTAGGTAAATGCTCTCCTGAAGGTTGGAATCCATTTTCATCTGCGACGTAGTTTACAGTGTATGTGATGCCATCTGGACCAACATATTGGAATATTCCTGTAACAGAAAGGGCTTCGTTTTCTGTTCCTGGATATTTCAGTTGACCACTCTCTGCTCTGTAAGTTCCATCGCTTGTCTGGAAACTAAAGATTTTAGAAATTAATTAATTACCCTGGCGAACTTCTAAAAGACTAAAGTAGTAATAAAAAATGCATCTAGAAGTAATGAAAGAAGTGTTACCTCGCCAGTTATGTGCTCATTTTTATGTTTGATTTCTTGGGCATTTTATATAAAAAAATGAATAATATAACAGGTGACAATTGTTTTAACTAATATTAATGACATATGAAGTCAATACTGTACATATGTTTAATACTTAGCTGATTATACAAAATATAAATAAAAAAAACAGAAGCACACTTACTTAAAATTATAAGAATCTAATAGTTGTTCATTGTTATATTGTAAAATTTCTACGTGTTGTGGAGCGGCAGAACATCCAAGAATCATGAAAGCTAACAGGAAAACCTGAAAATGTATTGAGAGAAACATTGAGGTTCTAAAAAAAATTACATGATGGTTCATATGCTCAATAAAATAAACAGAAACAGCTAATCAATAAGATTATACTTTGTCATTGTTACAATGTATTTCGTTAATTTCATAACGCAGCTTATAATTTTGTGTAATCCGATTTAATTATCATAATACATTAAAAGATTATTCGTATTAACCTCCTTACCAAATGCATCTTATGGCTTGTGTGAACGTATTCAACTATGAATGTAATATCACTTTTACTATCGCTTGAATGATGATACAAATGAAAACGAATTTGTATTTATACCAGAGATTTTGTGCGATATTGTGTAAATGTTTTATTACCATATATGTACTGTCGTTGAATATTTTAATGTCTACTAGTTTGTAACAGAAATTGATAGAATAACTCACAGAACATATCGAAATATAAAGCAGCTGACAAGATGCTATTTAACATAAACATTTTTATGGATTAATCAATGGTTTGGTGTTAATCAACGGAACTAACTAATGATCATTTTATAATTTTATGGCTATAAACCTTAACTGTCACGGTAGATTATTTAACATATTCTGTATTGTACTGTATTAACAATGATGATATTCCTGGAACACGGTAGCTTCATGACCTTTAGGTTGGCTAAAAATATGAAATGGATATTTTGTGTTACTCAAATTTATGTATGTATCTTCAACCACATTTTTCAATAAAAATCAAGGGTCAGGTGTACAAAACTGTGGTCAGACCAACCATGACTTATTCATCTCTACACACCAATGAAATGAAAATGCTCAGATGGGCTGGTGGTGTAACAAGCATGGATAGGGTGAGAAATGTCCATTTCCGTGGTAGTTTCAAAGTCGCTCCCATCGGTGAAAAAATAACCGAAAACCGATTAAGATGGTACGGACACATCTTGAGACTACCACAGGATAACATGATCAAAAAGACAATGGACGTGGAAGTAGGACCCAGAAGACCAGGCAGACCAGTGACCACCTGGATGTCCACAATTGCCAGGGACATGAAGGAGGCAAAGTTGCGCGCGGAGGATGCAGGGGACCGGAAAACTTGGAAGATGATGACTAGGAGAGCCGACCCCAAGTAAATGGGATAAAGGCGAGGGCAAAGAAGAAGAAAAATACTCAAATTTATGTATGTTCTGTCACATAGAGCAAAATATACCTAACACTTATGAATTTAAGTACAGATAAAACGTAAGTAGGTATAGAAAAATGTTAAATTTACAGGTTCCTGAAAAAAAAAAATATCGCATTGTAGAAGTCATAATATCTCGTGAACACAATGGTCTTCAACCACATTTTTAATACCTCCTATGGTCCGCAAATCCTACGGAACTCTTATAAAATAATGTTGTTTATAAAACAATGCAGAAGGCTCAATGCACTTTGACGTGTAGGTACTAAGTTTAATAACAGCGCCTGTCAACAAATTAAGGCGAAGTTTATCTTATCTTTGTAGCATCAAAGGTAAATGGTGAAAATACATTCACTGTTTCCATAACACGACGTGACATTCAATATTTATTGTAATAAAATATGTAGTTTATTCAATAAAAAGGAAAATCCAATAGTTTTGTGTATATTAAAATGTGAAGAAAATGTTTTTTTTAGCCTGAACACTTCATTACAGTCTTAAATGAATATTAATGTATATATCAAGCTATTTGTAGAACTGTAGAACTGTATTACCCAATAATAAAATGGTAGATATTATTTTGCCTGTCACAAAATCCGTAAGGAGGATTAGAGTTATTGCAAACGCAAAAAGTAACGACACATTTAAAATGTCACCATTTTCTTAACAAAAAATTATGCATACCGTATTTCAATAACGGCAAACAGCTGACCTCTTGATTGTAGAATTACACAACAGTGCAACGAAATGAATGATTTTGCATGACATTATTATCTGTATACATGGAAATAAATTACCTCTACTGCATTGTCTCTAATATCATTTTTAAAAATGTCCTGCATTGCTTTAACTCACAATGATTTAAGGCTCTTATGTAATGAGTTATTATTTCGATACGTATATGCAAAGAATAAAAATAAAATGAATAATGTATTTGGGATAAGATGCATATTCTACCGAAAAGGTGCTTAACCGCTAAATGTAAATATATTGTATATCTGAATGTTGCGAAACAGGAAATTATCACCAGCAAGTGTATACTCAATAATATGGTTTATGTATCTACATATATGGTTGTACAACTCATAAAGAAGGAATGACTTTTAGATCTGACTGACACGTACAGTCAGTATTAAAATTGGAACAATTTTTGGAACAGATATTAAAACTGGAATAATTGGAAAAATTTTAATCTCTGCTCCAAAAATTGTTCCAATTTTAATTGTAACTGTACCAATTTTAAAATGTTGATAAAGAATAATTTTATTCAGGATTAAAATTGGAACAATTTTGGAACAGAGAAAAAAACTGGAAAAATTGTAAAAAAAAATATTCTCTGCTTCAAAACTTGTTCCAATTTTAATCCTGAATAAAATTATTCTTTATCAACATTTTAAATTCGATTTTTGGTATAGTATTGAGCAAGTGTATCATAGGAAAGTTTATGTATTTAACTAATGAAGTGTAGTTATGTTTTTTATTTAATCGGGGTTAACTTTAGACATATTTCGTTAGTTGAGTCTAACTAATCATTTACTTTTTGTGTAGAGTTGATTCAATTCTAAAGCTGTTTATAAATAGCCTCAATTTGCTTTTGAACAAATTCTCAAAAGAAAACAATAATATATGTTACTATGAATATAAAATTTAGAAAAGGGAATGCTGGCAATTTCAATTGAATATGGAAATACTTTATAAAAATAACAAAAAAAATGTGTTAGCGATATTTGTCAATTGAAAGTTCGAGATATCGCCATTATAAATTGTCTGTTTTAGCAACAATAGAAAAGAGAATTAATTTTATAAGAATGCACTATGGTGGTCATTGAAATAATAATACGGTAGACGAGTTTTCTCTTTAACTCAATTTTTATACACAAATACAGATTATTTTAACTATGACCTTATGGATGACCGAGCACCTGCTCGGTAGGCTGATGGTTGGCTCTTGGATTTTCAACCGGGAGATCCGGGTTCAATTCCACCCGCTACCAACTTGTCTTCGCTACACAAACACAAGCTTACTGTGAATAGAATCTGTGTTTATTCTATTTCTACTACTACTACTATACCATCACGGCATATCCCACAAGTGGGGTAGCCAGCAGATCAGCTGCATGTAAGAAACATGCAAACTGTCCTCTTCGTGCCAATATAAAATCAAGACATTCAGGATGGGTGGCAAACCTCATCGCTGAATTTAAGATGTATAATGTCTTAATTTTTTCGAACACCTGCCTTTTACAGGACACTCGAAAACTTACGCAGAAGAGTGGGAGACCAATTCTTTACCGGGTGCTCCACGGGATTTTTTTTTCTATTTCTAAGTTCTAATTTTTAAAAATAATAAAAAAAATATTTCTAAAAGTACCCTCATAACAATAAAATAATGAAAGATCAATATATGCGATGCGTCATCGAGTTGAAGCAGTCAGAACACCATTCTCTGTAATAACACGTATGATAATTTTATTCATAAAGGTATGTACATATTGTACATGTATACTTAACACTGGATTTATACCTAATACATTGTGAAACACTTCATTTTGATCATATTTTGTATCTTTCTATTGTGATGAAATATTAAAGAATTAATAAATTGTGTCTCATATCTATTATTGAAAATTTTAAGTTGGCAATATTTTTTTTATGGTCTGCTAATGTAAATTAATAATCAAGTATGTATTATCACATCGTGAGAACATGTTTTGCTTTCCAATTTCTTCCCAAAAACTCAAAGTGGCAATGAATAATAATAATTCTGTTCTTCTCTCGCTCAAACTGAATATACTAATAGACATAATCATGTCGCAAAAATAATACATCAAAATTTAGCAATTAAACATAATCTATTAAACTCACAAAATGTAATTCCTTATTATAAATATAACCCGGAACCGGTTTTAGAAAATCAAAATTATAGGCTCTATTATGATAAAACAATAATAACAGATAGACAAATACATCATAATAGACCCGATTTAGTATTACATGATAAACGTAATAAAATAACGTACCTAATAGACATCGCTGCCCCAAATACACATAATATACAAACAACCGTCGCAGAAAAAATACGTAAATATACAGAACTAGCAGGAGAAATAAAAAATATTTGGCATTCTAGGTCCGTTTATATAATACCTTTAAGTCATGTCAGCTACAGGAGTAACTCCGAAATCTTTAATAAATAATTTACAAAAATTAGATTTACCGGTTGATCTGTACATTAAAATTCAAAAATCTATTATAATAAACACCTTTAATATTGTAAAAAAGTTTATGAACACAGATATTTCAGGCACAATGCTGGTATTTTGAACCCGCGTTCTGAGCCTAATCCTTTGATATCCTGTATATCTGGATAGGTGAATTTTTCCCGGCATTAGACTGTTAAGTTTTTGTGTGACCATGACTGATCATATGGAGACTTATCTGGTTGTATAATGCTGAGAAGTGTGGATGGCAATTCTGCCGCCGCGTAAAAAAATAAAAAATAATAAAGGCATTCAGAAGGCCGTACTTCTATCGTCCACCAGGATAGTAAGAAGGTTTTTGTCCCTATAGCTCTGTAAGTGATCTCCCATGATTGTATTATTTCATAGAACATCATGGAAGAATCAACTCGAATAATGTTGGGGTTCCACATTTTTGAATATAAATTTATTTTAATATTTTATGGTTTTGTTACTTAATGTTATATTTAAATTTTATTGTTAATCTTATATTGTGTTCAAAATGTAGAATCTAAAATTATTTTGTTAAATAAATGAGATACCTATGAGATAATAATAATAAAATAAATTTGGCCTGGGATAGAACCTCGGCCTCGTGAACAGGGGGTCCGTGGTTCGATCCCAGGTACCGGCATACTCTTTTTTCACGACACAAGCTTTTAGCTTACTGTGAAAGGTGTATAAGGTTGTATTTGGGTTTATAACAAAACCCATAAATCTTTTTATTTAAAAAAAACTTAATAACACAATTGTACAAACACACATAATATATAAAAACAATGTACTGTCAAATGGCGGACTTGTTGTAGTGCAACATCTTCCAGCCAACCATTTGAAAGAAAAAAAATAATAGAAAAAAAATTATACATACAGAAATTCACATACATACACACATACAAATATATTTCATGTATGGACAGTTTGCAGCAGTGTTTTTCTTGTTATGAATGTGATTGTGTTAATATAGGAGATGAATGCTTTTTGTGATTGTGTATATGTTTCAGTATGTTTGATATGTTTGTGAGATGTTTGCCCTAGAACAGATTATACCTAGTTGGGCAGCATCAATGAAAATATGTATGAGATTTGTAATTTATTGGTGTAGTAAAAAAAAAAAATATATACATGCATACATATATGCAGATAAAAATAAATACCCAAATTAAAAAAAAAAAACAATAAAATAGATACCTACATACATAAACTATGAAAAGATATAAGAAAAAAGATAGTAGAATAATAAAAATTAAATTAAGTGCGAAGTGAAGTATCGCCATACAGACTTATCATTCTTCAACTGACTTTTAATGAAAATCGCAATAAACGAATATAATCAGAAACCAATACTATATTTACTTTATTACTTTTCGGGTCTGGGCTTAAGACCTTGCCACTCCAGTACGCAGCGACGTACATCGTCTTGTCACTTGCCATCATTAGGTCACTCACTTTACATTTCAGAAACCTATAAGGCCTTATATTCCTAAAATAATCACTCTTTTTTGGAAATTTTAATCAATTGATCTAATCATTAGTCAATGTTCTAAAAAAAATTCTAGAAATCGTATGAGGAAAACTATATACCTTTGAGAATAATAGGTATGGCCTTCTATTATTATTTGCTAAATTTTCGTAAATCAACCTCAATGATCACGTTAGGAAAGTTTTCTTTTATTCAATTTTTTGTTGTTGTTGTTGTTGTTATGTTGAATAAAGACATTTTACATTTTAAATCAGCGATAAGGTTTTCCACCCCTCTTGAATGTCATTTTTTTGGTTGGCAAGGAGAAGGTAGCTTTCATGTTTATTGCATGCGACTGATCTGCTGGCAACCCAATTTGTGGGATATGCCTTGATGGGATAGTAGTAGTAGCGGTTGTTGTAATGTTCACACGCCGACGAGTGGATGGCCGTGGGAAACATATAATATTTTGTTTTGTTTGTGTAATCATGATTAAGAGCAAATAAATAATAATTATATCAAATATACTAATACGTATACTTAAAAAATAAATAATAAAAAAATATATTCAAATTTATAAATAAATAAGTATATTTTTTATTAATTCATTCATTCTTGATCATAATGAATACAATTTTAAAGAAAAATGCGCTCAAATTAAATAAATTTAATAAAGAGAGAGCGAGCAAAGGCGATATTTGATTAAATAAAATTATTAATCAAATAAAATTTAATATTCATTTCATCTACACAAAAATCTTTTTTTTTTTTTTTATTAATATTATTTCCAACTCTCTTCCGAAAAATTCTTTAAGCTTTTATTAGTAAAACGCTTATCAGTATAATGATCAAAAGCTTAGTTGTACTAATATATTGAGCCAACCTTTATTGTAAGTTTATAACTTTCAACTTGATTAGATGTTTTGCTCAATAAACATGTTCGTACAGTTTAGATATGAGAAACTTTAAAACACTTTCTATAGATGGTGTTTTAGATTAAAATATTATAAACCATAAACCACAACCTTGACGAATTGTTTGAATATTGACTGTGTTAAAACAAGTAATAGGTATGATGAATACCAATACATAAATATATATGTATATTTATATTATTAAAAAAATACTTATTAATATGTTATACAAAACAGTTCTCAGTATAATTTTATTTATTTAGAAATAATTTATTCATTTCTTCCTGTACATTCATCTTACTTCTTCCGATTAGATTTTACACAATGTTGCATTGTGTAGACATGGTTCTCCAATCGAGGTTTCTGATTACAAACAATTTTATAAGGAAGTAGGTTCATTCATATTAAATATATTCAATATATAGAGATCAACTTTATCGCAAAAGCGTCTTCTCTTCCAACTAACCCAAGAGAAAAAAACTCAAAATTTAAAAAAAAGTAACTGAAAAAAATTAAAAAAGTATAAAGAGGGTAGAGGGGTTTAGGAGTTTTTTTTTAGAGAGAAGAAGGAATTTATTTTGTTCTTCTTTGTACATTGTAATGAAAATTTTATAAAAACAATATATGGTGAAAACATACAATATACAGTGAGTGAATTTATCGCATTATTACGATTCTTTCCAATAAACCCACAACTCGTGTTAATAATGGAGTTGATTTTCATAATATAATAGGTCTGTTAGTCTTTTTTTAAAGCTTTTGTGTTTCCTACTAGAGAAAGGTGTTAGTAACTACTGCTACTACACCATCACGGCATATACCACAAGTGGGGTAGCGGGCCTTTTCAACAGCTTTATCCATAAAGTGACCCATTGCTCTTTCTCCTGATGCGCCACGCTGGCATCGTGATAAGTGATAATGACGCCTATTAAAACGAAAAAATAAATTACTACTACTATACTTTACCATCACGGCATATACCACAAGTGCGGTAGCCAGCAGAACAGCTGCATGTAATACACATGCAAGCCATCTTCTCTGTGTCCTCAAAAAACAAGACATTCAGAATGGGTGGCAAACCTCATCGCTCAATTTGAGATGTAAAATGTCTTTGTTTTTTCGAACATCTGTCATTTCCAGGACACTTGAAAACTTACTGTCAAGAGTGAGAGATCAATCTTTGCCGGGTACTCCATGACTTCACAAATAAGACATTTAACATCTTCAATCCAGTGATAAAGTGTGCCACCCATCCTGAATATCTTAACTACTAAAGGCACGACTTCCATTTCTTTTACATACAATCAGTCTACTGATACTTCAAAGGTCATTAATAAAGGATAGATTCAAGAATAAAATCATGTTCTTTTCCCAAAGAGGTTTTTTTCAAACAAATCAAAATATTCACATATAATAAAAGTCTTTTAATTCTCTCATATTCCATAATACTATAATACTGTTATATAAATCGATATAAAACTTAACATAATAACAACAAGACCGAGAATGTTTTATTTTTTTGTTTAAATTATAAAAAAGCATTTTTCATTTAGTAAATTAATTATTAATGGTAAAAGGCATCGACATGTGCGCACCGATATTGTAATTTTTGACACAAGTAATAATTCTTAGGTAGTTAAATTTTAGACAGGGGAGCTTTTTTTAATTCATTTGGGGCACTATCTCTATTTTGCCGGTACTGATAATAATACTATCGCGCTTTTGGATTTTGAACCCTAAAGCATTATAAATAATTTGGCTTGATACGTTGTTATTTCTAAATTAAATTTCCTTATATTACATATTTCTACGCAGCATCTTATCATGGATTTTGTTTTATTACATTTTTATTTGTTTTCGTTCATGAAAACTAGATTGCAATATCTATGACAAATATTTCATACATTCAGGTTGATAAAGAACATACATAATAAAGAATGCGTTAATTTGTAATAATTAATCGTTGTCGATTCGGGTCGAATTATTCATTTAAAATATAGATACATAAAAATGGCGATGTCATCAGTCTTAATACTTTGTGATAAGGTTTGGGAGGATTTATTAATTTCTACCCCAGCAATGATGCCACTATAGCTGATGGAAGATCAACTCGATAACCGACATCTACAGTCTCAGTGGTAAACTCTGTTGTAAATTCTCCATAGTCCTCCTCTCCTGCAGGCTGTAAAATATAAGTGAACAAATGAGTTATCATAAATATTAACTAACGATTTAGCTTTTCCACAATTTATGCATCTACTTTAGGAACTAAATCATTGGAGTTTAACTGAAGTTTCGACATGCTAAATACTAAGGAAAGTTGGATGCTAAGTAAGAAATCCTGTTCGTTGAATTAAATCCTAATAATATAAAAGTAATAAACAATGCATCGTACCATAATTTCAGAACTGGAGGGTGTTGTTGATTGAGATTTTTTTGCTGCAAATTCCCAACTTGTTTTATTTTCTAAATGATTTTTATAATTAAAATCTTCAGTATTTGGAAAAACTATCCTATCTTCGTATTCTTTTTCTGAAAATCTGTTTACATTTGTTGGTTTTAAAAACGTTTTAAACCACTTTCCATGTAAATTGTTTGTTGTAGGTTTTGGTAACTCTGTTGTACTAAAAAATGTTCTAAGGCCTTTTTTGTTCACTGTGCTTGTTTCATATTTTGGAACTTCAGTTGTTCTAGGAAACGTTCCATGATCCTTTTCGTCCATTTTATGTGTCGTGCATTTTGGTATTGCAGTTGTTATAGAATAAGTTTTATCTCCATTTTCATTGACTATTTTATGCGTTGTACGCTTTGGCACTTCCGTTGAAGCAGGATGTATATCGTAATCCTTTTCATCTATTTTGTTTGTGGTATGATATATGTTTTGACCAGGAGCGATGTATGAAGGCGTAGCTTTTATAAACATATTTGTGTAGTAAAATGTATTTAATTTAGATTTTCCAAATACATATTGCGTAGTTCTGTCTGGCGTTTCATATCTGTAATAAACATACAATATAAATATTATTTTAAATATGTTTCAAATTATTCCGTGTAGATAGAGAGTTTCCCCTCCAGTTTTTTTTTAATTTCCTCTTATCATTTTTCAGCATTTTTTAAGACGAAAATGTTGCGTATGTGGATTCTTATTAAACAAATTTCTCCTTTTTAGTTACTGTAAAAAAATATCGTCTCGAAATTTGTGCTGTACTAAATTATGAATTTAATAATTAAACTTGTTGATTATTATAAACTCCATAGATTTTTAATGATGCTCTTACTCATAGTAATGTCTGTCTGGATGCCAGGGGTCGACTTTCATTTCGACAACATATGTTCCACGAGGAGTTACAACTGTTGCTGTATGAGGCCAGTAGGGTTTGATGATGCCAGCATTAGCCACCAAAAACCACGGTACAAGAAAGAAAAAGATCTGAAAAATAAATGGAATTGAAAATAAAAACAAAAACCTTTAGCAATTTAGAATTGGTAATCATGAAACAACCACTAAGTATAATAAATTCTAAGCACGATTTAAGTTTGATCCCAATTCATTTTTATTTGGAAAAACACTATGTAACTATTGATTGATTAACAAGTTCGACAATGCGATATTTGTTTGTTTTGATTTACAATATATCATACAAATAAATAATTTTATTGAATCTGACCTTATACATTATGCCACAATTTTACAAGAAATGATAATTTATATAATAATAATTCAAACTATTGCACGAGACACTTCACGAAGAAACGTCAAAGACTGTTGGATGGAAGTGAGGTGATAAGCATTAAATAGTTATTTAAAAAACGTCTCAATTTGAATAGGAAGCACGTACTATTGGAAAATCCGAATCAATCATTTAAAATAAATCGCGCCTAATTTGTTTCATAAAACCGGTATAGGTACAGAGAAGATATGGATATATTTTAAACACGAGTCGATGCAGAGAATGGTTGTTCTTCATTTAGGTGAGGTTTATAAATGACGTACGGAACATTATAGCCACAATTGTTTTTTTTTCGGTACATACGTCACACGGAATCGGCTTCTTTGCTGATAAAAATAGATACCTAATAATATGTAGGTAATTACAATAAGTTTACGAGTATACCGTCACTACAAATAGCATGTGATGCCGATTAGGTTTCTTAAGAAATCCATGATGCTGCAAAAAACTCGGGTTTCGAATCGTGACACAATTATTGAGTAGGTACATGTCTATTATATATTTCTTGATATACTTTCCTTATGAAACTCAAACAAATACATTTATAATAGTAAAAACGACCGGTATAATGCAGAGGTAATGCTCTCCTTGCCTTTGAGTTACGAGGTCCCACATTCAATTCTCGGTCAGGCAAATGTAAGGAATGACCTTTTCCAAAATGTCTTGGGTCTGTGTGTTACATGTTTATTTATTAAGTGCATTTTTTAAACGAGTATGTGTATTGTCGCGAAGGTACCCATAATACAAGATTCATATCTGATTTTGGGACCAGCTCAATCTGTGTGAATTGTCTGTACAAGTTATGTCATATTCTAACAATATGTTATGTTTTGATGGTTTATCTAAAATTATACGTATATTAAAATGATAATGCGTAGTATATTCTTGTTCTATCATAAATAAATACACGTTTTTGTATGTCATTAAATAGCGGATGATTTGCATGTTCATTATAAGTTAATGTTTTTAGCCTAGATTGTACGTGAATGTACGCAAACATAAGTAGTCCTTTTAAATAATAATTTATATAGGTAATTTTATTAATAAAAAATGAATTGTCTTTCAATAAGTCTGAGAATTTAATTTTTATTTCCTCCTATAATTAAAAATTACTTAAGAGTTTTTATTGACAAGTTGGTTCAACATAAATTCGTTAATTTGCATAGATTTATATGTACTAAAGTACGAAGTAATATAATTCTATGTTAATTTGACGAAAAAAAACTTCGTGATTACTCTCAATCACACGGTTGACTGCATCTATCGTGATATGCTTTATTAAGTAGGATTTTCCATCAACAATTCAACTTATAATGCTTCCATCTCTCAGGAAGTAACTAAGTACAGGTACATTAATAATCAATTTCAACACTAAAATTTTATTACTCAATCCAATATTTTTTGTCGATACTTAATTATTTTAGTATTTATGTGGTCAAGTTGAGGATCTATAAGCGTCATGTAAGGAATATCATAATTATTCATATTTATAAAAAACTTAATATACAGAGTATTTTTTTCTGCTAGATCAGTCAAAACAAAGGGATAGTGCTTTATCATGCCTAAAAATCCACCATTTTATATAATCAGACAAATGTGTGATATTTTCCAATTATGATTTTGTTTTGTTATTCACTTTGTTTTTAATGTATTGAGTATTTAAAATACATTTCACATCTCGAAAGTGATATTTTTTTATCTTAGATAAATACGTATTCACACAAAAAAAATATGAAAATAAATAATACCTTGCGTCCTTGGGGTTATACTTTGCAACTATGACCAAAAATATTTCTTTGTTCTGTAAGTTTGGATTCACTCATTGAGGTACGTTTAATTCTTCAATATTTCGTTTTTGTTAATCAATTTCACACACCATCATACAAAGTAATATTCAAATACTATGAAAGAGGATTAAGCCGTCAGTAGAGTCCGGACATCGAACCTTTAAAATGAACGTTTAAATTCGAGATTGCCTTTTTTACTTTACACCTACTAAATTAAATATTAATGAAATATTTTTCAAGTAATGTGTATTGAACAATATCCTAAATGAGCTTTATTATCATTTGAAGAGACCATGGGTGTCGAAATACGTATTCTAAATTCTATCTATTCTCTCACGCCCTATCCCAAGTGGGGTAGGTAGAGAGAACGGAACGCCATATAGATCTGTCTTTACATACAACTTTCGCTTCTGCTACAGTCATACAATTTCTCATGCACGCACGTCGATTTCTCTTACTCAAAACACGGCCGTCCTTGAGAATTTGATCTACATGATCGAGCCATGTAGTTCTCGGATGCCCGCGCTTCCTCACACCCCTCCTTTCAGACTCGTATATCCTCTTTGTCATTCTTTCCTCTTCCATTCGTTCCACATGACCAAACCATCTCATCATTTTTTTACGCGCATTCTATCCACAACACTCCTCTTGCATCCACTCATTCTTCTAATATCCTCATTCCCCACTCATGTATGGGAAATACTCGATTTTAAGTTATATACTAAAAAGTTATCATTAATCTAAGAAAACAGAGTTATTAGAAAGCTTGCTACCCCACTGCCGGGATGGTGAAGCAAGCATATCGATATCCAATCCCGGTAGTAAGATATGCCGTAATGGTAAAATAATAGTAGTAATTAAAAATCTATGATAAAAATGGTATACTTCGGAGGGTCATTTCAATGCATATCTAAGCCCTCTATCACCCTTCATCGGTTGATGCATCAGGAAGGGGACACCCTGTATAGACAGATATGGATTTTATTATGCTCAAAATTGTTTTTACTAAATGACGTTAGTTTTGATTAAATCAGAACAGAAAAAAAAACAGAAACTTGTATCCTGGTGAGAAATGATTTTTTGGCATAATTACTAAAATTCCATACATACCCACATATTCAGTAAATTTTATTTAATGTCGACATCACGAATATTTCATTAGTTTTCACACTAATTCCTGTTCAAGTTAAATGATAAACAGTTTATTACAGTACAGTACTACTACTACTATCCCATGACGGTATATCCCACGAGTGGGGTAGCCAGCAGACCAGCCGCATGCATAAAGATGCAAGCTGTTCTCTCTATGCCAAAAAAAATCAAAACATTCAGGATGGGTGGCAAACCTTATCGCTGAATTTAAGGTGTAAAATGTCTTTATTTCTTCGAACACCTGCCTTTTACAGGATACTCGAAAGCTTATGGAGAAGAGTGGGAGACCAATTCTTTGCCGGGTGCTCAACGGCTTATACAGAACAATTATGTATGAGTAAATGTTTTTTAATTTTTTTTGAAGGAATTTAATCTGGGTTCACCAAAATTCTAAATAGTTTTGTGTCAATCGAGTAACCTCTATCGGCAAAACAACTTTTAATTTTAAAGTTATTTTGACGTAAATATTATATTTCTGGTTACAACTGTGTGATCCATAAATATTGTAAATGAATATTTTAATAATATTTGTAAAGATAGATATAAGAATATTTTTGAGAAAAAAAACACACAAATTTGAAATAGTTAAATTTTATTGACGTTAACAAATACATCACCGGAGTTTTATTTTGATAGATTGTATGAAATAGTATGGATAACAGTATTAAATAAATGTGTAGTAACAATACATAAATGGATGACGAAACAATAACATTATTAATTCAATAATGAAGATTGTGATTGTTGAAGACTCGGGTAACCAGAGTAACTTCCTTGTTGGTAGGGCGATTGTTGGTATGGTTGATAATACTGGTTAGACTGAAAAAAAAAATTAAACACATTTGTTCTTTGTAATGTTAAATATGAGAAAATTGATTAAACAAGAGTTGCATGACAGCGACATAGGTAAATATATTTGAAAGTAGATATTATATTGATTATGAAAATAAAAATGGTTTGTTATAAAGTTTCTAATGAACTCTTATAATTAATATTTTGAGATATAAAAACGGTGATTGAATAAAATAAATTTAATTGAGTGCAATAAATACTTACAGGATATTGCTGGAATGGATATTGTTTCTGTGGGCGATATCTGAAAGATTGAAATTATAATAATTTAAGAGTGTTGCAATTATTCACACTTACCTATAAAAACTGTAGACAGGATCTTCGATGAAAATTACCTATTTTTTATTAACTAAAATGAACACCTTTTTTTCATATAAGTGTAACTAACGAGTGACTTACAATGATCCATAAGGTGAAGTATTGGGGTAACCAGAACCCTGCTGGAACTGACTGTAGTTTGGTGCATAATTTCGTTCCAATTTCTTTCCTTCATCCGGAGTCAGACTGTATGCTTCAGCGCATGCGAAAACAGCCAGTATTGCAATAAAAATCTGAAAAGGATAATATTATTTAAATATCCTTCTGGAAGTTTTGCGAGAGGTCTTCCTCAAATAACATGTTGTGCTCAATTTTGTGGAGCATTGATAAAATAGATATTGATCAAGTAAAACATAAACACTCTTTTATTCATTCTTCCATACCATAATGGCATTTACGACAGGTGGGATAGCCAGAAACTGAATGCATTTAAAAACATGCAAGCCATCGTCATTCCTTATGCTAATAAAAGTCGAAGACTGAATGTCCATCAATGGATGTATGGCAATACTCGTCGCTCCTCATCCTTAACGCCTCATCACCAAATAACGTTATTATTAGTATTTACTAACGGCATAAAAATTAAAGATAAAATGACGTTATAGACAAGTTTATATAGGTAATTGATGGATCAAACAAATTGATAAGTATGATTGGTTATTCGTAATATCATGATTTACGAGTTGACTTGCAAGTTCATGGTTTGATCGTGAAGTATACAGACATTACTGTATGTAGGTAACTTCCTTGTCAGTATCTATTAATTATATTATCTATAGGTAACTAATATTTCACATCGCATGTTCCGCTGTGAAAAAAATCACTATTGTTGATCATTTTTGTCAAGAAATCTATTTTTAACAATATATCATTGTCAATTTTTGCCTGTTGCGTTTTTCATTATTAACCTTGATTCATTCATTCATTACAAATTAGTATTTTTATGTAATGGTTAATTTTGATATATTAACAAAAAATAATTAAAGGATATAAAGATTGTCGTTAACATTCCTTTTTTATATATTGTATGATGCGTCTAAAAATAATCAATGAGTTTGTAGGTAAGAACTCACGAAGTGATTAAAATATTAAGACATTGCTTTTTATAATGGACATCCTCAATAATGTGATCACGACTTTTGAATGTAATTTTGTTCTTTGCATAAACACTATTAAAGATGTTTCAGAATTATTTGAATTTGGTAAAATAAGTACACAACACTCGTTTCGGTGGATTGTCAAAACTAATAAAATAGATTACATAATTTTTTTATGTTATTGACCGAAGGAACCTACTTGTTGAGAGTCCATTTGAAGGTGAATTGAAAAAAAAAACTATTTGGTTAACTTTTATGTGACTTTATTAATTCTGTTTACTAGTATTTGGAGACTCCCAACTCCATCTTCAAGCGATACGAATAAAAAAAATAATCTTTTAATTGCCTGAAGATGGAGTCGAGAGTCTTCGAATACTAGTAAGCGTAATTAATAAAGTCAATTGGAAGTTAACTAATTAGTATTTTTTTTCAATTCAGGTGTAGGCACATAAACATAAAATTACCTGATTCATTGTGTGTGCTGATTGTCCGCTATTCTGAAAAAAAAACACAAAATATGAAATAAAATATTTTCTATTATTTTCACACACAAGGAGCTTAAATTAAATTGAAGTAATACTATGGACGTTTTCAATATTGCATAGCGATACCAAATAAAATATAAATGTTCGTCACCTGTGTTAACCAAAATATTTCTAAATTAATTCGATAGAAATGTTTTAGTTTTATAATGTTATCAAATTCGTAAATCACGAAGTAAATGTTTAAATATTGCAATAATACTGTAATTGAATATATAAAAGGTCGTAAATTATGCGTAAATTAAACTGTAATAAAAATCGATAACAAACATCCTGTTCCAGAGAATATCAAATTTTATAAATTTAATCCCAGCAAATAACTAATTATTTTTGATTGGTGTTTATTATGTAAATTTATATTGATTTATTATAAAAAAAAACAACCAATGTCTTATGTTTCACCACTATTTAATAATAAATTATTGGGTGACATATTTGTCACGACAATTCTGTGACCATTATTAAACAATTTGAAAATGACTTTATTACTCGAAACCAGAACACTCTACTATTGTTACTACTTTATCATCTCGGCATATTCCACAAGTATTCTAGGTACCTGGAGAATAAAAATTCGGTGGAATTTTGTGGTTTTTTAGCACAAAATAAATTATTTGCATTTTTCGCTCGCGTTTGACATGTCACAAGTAGGTACTTAAATTTTTATGATTGACTGATTTGTAGGTTAGGTTAGAGTAAGTCTAGTGCATGCAAAATCACATATTTATTGACAATCATTTTTTTTTTATTTTTTAAAAAAAAAATATATCTGGGTTTTGTTATAAACCCAAATACAACCGTAAACACCTTTCACAGTAAGCCAAAAGCTTGTGTCGTGAAAGGGGAGTTTGCCAGCACCTGCGATCGAACCACGGACCCCCTGTTCACGAGGCCGATACTCAACCTCTAGGCTACCGACGAAATCATTACATTATCGTATCATTTCTTTGATGAAAAACTATATGATAACTTGAATATAAATAGAGAATACATAAATTTAACTTTTTTGCGTTCACCTTTTGCAAGTTATTTTTTAGATTGCTTATTTCTATAAGCAATCTGCCTGGCTGGGACATGTTCATAGAATGCCCAATGATAGTTGGCCAGAAAGAACACTGTTCTTGCGTCCACAAGGGTTCCGTCGGCCCGGGCGTCCCTCTTTGACAATGCACAGTTCCTATAACAACGACACCAGAGCGCAGGGAAAGTCATGGAAAGAGGTGACGCGATTGGCTCAGAGACGCTCTGAATGGAGGAGGCTGGTTTCTGCCCTGTGCTTTCGAGAGGAGCGTTGAGGGCGATTTATGTGTATGTATGTATGTATTTCTTTAATTTTATTGTAGTAATACATACATACACATACATCGCCCATAACTGTATTCTTGCGACAACACAGCCTTATGGTGTGTAATACATTTTTTGATTATGTAAAGCTCTTCTTTGTTTATTTCAATAAAGTATGTGAGTTTATTTTATTGACATATTGGGTAAGAAATTAACATAAATTTCAGCATTTGAGAAACAGTGGTATAAAGTTGTTTATTTACATTTATAAAAAAATTACATGTTGATATAACTCATTCATAATATGATACGGATTTTTTGCCCCGAATGATGGCAGGGTGTTAAATTTTTTTGGAAATATTTTTTGCAATGAGGCTGTCAATAAAAGTTACATTTATTACAAAAAACAAATTATTGCATACATAATGTTCATTGAGGGGAGACCAAATTGTCCTCACGGGCGGACTGCGGTGGACTCAAGGAAATGTTCAATTATAGTTTTTGTTATAACATCATAATTATTTATAAGGTATCATAGGTAGATCCTTTTTTTCCCCTTCATTTTTCCTGCTGAGACCGCCTTGGCCAAAAGCTGTTATGGTCTCAGTGCAGGGTGATGTTTTATAATAATAATAATATTATAGCTAATCGACCAGATATTGTGTTGGTTAATCGCAGATGCCGTAAAACATACATCATAGACATCACTATACCGCACGATGAAAATTTAAATAAAGCTGAGCAAGATAAGATAATAAAATATCTTGATCTTGGTCATGAAATCAAAGATATGTGG
Source organism: Athripsodes cinereus (assembly GCA_947579605.1). Taxonomy (NCBI): domain Eukaryota; kingdom Metazoa; phylum Arthropoda; class Insecta; order Trichoptera; family Leptoceridae; genus Athripsodes; species Athripsodes cinereus. Next base: position 10,824,121 of record OX388306.1, on the reverse strand, counting down.
AGAACACCTACCACAATCATCGTGCCTATAGTGTTGTCTGTGAATGGTTTAATACCTAAGAGTCTGTCAAGCAATCTCAGAAAACTGGGAGTAGATGACAGGCTCAAATACAGCATGCAGAAGGCCGTACTTCTATCGTCCACCAGGATAGTAAGAAGGTTTTTGTCCCTGTAGCTCTGTAAGTGATCTCCCATGATTGTACTATTTCATAGAACATCATGGAAGAATCAACTCGAATAATGTTGGGGTTCTACATTTTGAATATAAATTTATTTTAATATATTATGGTTTTTGTTATTTAATGTTATATTTAAATTTTATTGTTAATCTTATATTGTTTTGTTCAATAAATGAGATATGAGATAATAATAATAATAAATGTGAGTTTTTTACATCCCAAGAGATTGATATGAAATCTCTGGATTGAAAGAATGAAACATATTATATATCAAAAACAATGAACCCATAGTTTTGAATATCATGTGAAAGTATAATACGAGTACCTACATAATCAATTCTGTAATGATGCCATCTGAACATAATATTGACTTTAGTCTTATTTTTGATAGCGTGGAGTGAACGATAGTTACATATTTACATATAAAGCTGTAAGGTAAGTAGAGTTAATTAAAACAGTAATAATTATTTCAAAATAGATAATGCATATAGGTATTCAAAAAAATTACTCATAGGACGCCTGAGCTGCACAAACATCAGATTGTGCAAATTCCCTCTAGTAGGAAACGGAAAAGGTGCTCCGATGCTTACGAATCGGTTAAGGATAGTTCAATTGCATTTTATCTATGGTACGTCCACCTGTTTCAAACCATAATGTTTGACATCTGTTGAGCATACCTGTCAACTAACAGCAACTATCTTTATGATTGCGTTCGAGACTGTTGACAATCTATCGTTGACTGTTAAGTTAAACACTAGATGGCGCTAGGTAAATATACTGTTGTATTGGTTTATAATCAATTACTCATTCTATGGTTTATATATATATATATATATATATATATATATATATATATATATATATATATATATGAAGACTGTATGATCTAATTTTCATCCGAAATGCATGTACAACATGCACCTCATGAATGAAAGATCATTTGATTTTACGCAGGAGACAGTATGAAGGTGAAGGTTTTACTCCATTTCACTGCGTACAGTCGGGCAGAGACTTGGCTCATGCCTTTGCATACGGAACGAGGCTTGGCCCGTCACCGGAATATGCAGTTTGGATTTGTCGAAGGGATGTTATGTTTCGACATTGTGCGCATGTGTCTCATCAGGACCATCTTACATAATGGCCGACACAACATCAAATCCAGTATGCGAGGAGCATCGCATATTATGAAGACTGTATGATCTAATTTTCATCCGAAATGCATGTACAACATGCACCTCATGAATGAAAGATCATTTGATTTTACGCAGGAGACAGTATGAAGGTGAAGGTTTTACTCCATTTCACTGCGTACAGTCGGGCAGAGACTTGG